>JABUQX010027817.1:0-12500 GCA_015478945.1 Trachelipus rathkii | reverse complement strand
AGATTTATGGACACCCTTTCTGAGGAGTGGATATGATTTTCCTACTGTGAAATTGAGATGGATGTTTCCTGTTTTGTCTTTTGAGTGTTTAGACAAAATTGGTTAATGACTTATTGGTTATTATTTTTGTCCTAAACTATTACTTTTATAGGTGAAATTTGTTTAAAACTACAACTCATATCTCCAAAAACTACACAATAAATACAGGGAAAAGATACATTGTTTGAGTCTGTTTAACATTTTGATCTTGGAAAATGTAAAAAAATAAGAAATAAAAAAATATATATATATACAGTATATATAATATATATATATATATATATATATATATATATATATAACTTATTATATATATATATATATATATATATATATATATATATATTTATATATACAGAAATTTATTTACATATCTATATATATCTATACTCTTTCTATATATATCTATATATATATATATATATATATATATATATATATATATATATATATACTCTGCTATATATATATATATATATCTTTCTATATATCGGATTATCGGATCATTATGTTGTTCTATATAAAATTAAGTTAGTGGGGGCTTAGAGGAAGGTGATACGAAAGGGAGTAGGTAAAATTAAGAGTGAGAAGTTAAGTGAGCAGGACAATAAAGTTAAGTATGTAAGAGCGCTCGCTAGTAAATCGGTTGAATGTAAACAGGTTGATACTGAACAAATCAGGCAAACCAGAAGGCTTAATTGGTATTTGTTATTTGGGTGTGTGAGGGTTCCTCGCCTCCTCAGAAGATATCTGAAACTCCTGTATTTCCCCGTCGGCTCGAAACCCCTACATTGCCGTGTATGCCTTTGTGTATATATATATATATATATATATATATATATATATATATATATATATATATATATATATATATATATATATATATATATATATATATATATAAATTGACAATGACATAAATAACTGTTAAGTGTATTTATATATCTATATATATCTATATATACATATATTTATGTATATAAATAAATATCTTATATATAAAAGGAAATAAATTGCCAATATTTATTTATTTATTTATTTATTATAAAATTACATTTCATTTTGATTATAAAGTTCAAAAATGTATTCATACTAAATATAGCATTGGTTTCAGACATGATTCTTTTTTCATATACAGTTTCGCAATAAACCCACCAGGATTCCAACAATATATTACCACCTAACAACTGCTAATAATGGCACGAGATATATAAATTCTCAAATTAATAAGTGAGAGTACCTACAGATTTACTAAAGAATAATATGCTGTGTGGTTTTCTTTATTATAATTATATTTTTCTTATTATTATTATTATTATTATTATTATTATTATTATTATTATTATTATTATTATTATTATTATTATTATTATTATTATTATTATTATTATTATTATCTAGCTTATTAGGGTTAGGATCATTTCATATTATATAAATTGTTTTAATTTATGGTTTATCTATTAAATATAAATTTGAATATGAAAACGTATAATACTTCATGGGATCAAAGGACAAAAACGTCCCCTTAGTAGCCCATTTCTCGTCTATGTATTTATTTTTATATTAAATTGCTATTTTTAATGGTAAATATTATGTAATACATAAAATGGACAGAATAAAGTATTTTTGATTACACTGTCCAACAGCCAAAATTACGCAAAGATGTGAAAGTCATATTCTGGGGTACTTTTGTGCATAGAATCCGAATTTGAAATTCGTTTTTCGCTATCACATACAGTTTTTTGGGAAAATGTAGTTTTGTATAATTTAAGGATGTTAATAAATTAATATAATTATTAAATTCCTTAAATTATAAAAAACAACATTTTGCATAAAAACTGTATGTGATAGCGTAAAACTAATTTCAAATTCGGATTCTATGCACAAAAGAACCCCAGAATATGACATTTTCATAATATAGTTATATAATTATAATTATATAATTTCTCATTTTGTAAAAATATTTGAATTCAATTTAATTGTTTATAATGTTTTTTTTCAGGTTGGTAACTATTTATCTAAATGCTTTAATATGTCTAGAAGAGCTTGTAAAAACTCTCCCAACCAATTTTGTTATGTTTGTGGAAATTTGACGATTAAGAGAGATCGGCGAAATCTCACTTCTCACGTTAAAAAACTTTATCACCTGTATTTCAAGTGCAAAGTCGGAGATCAAGATAAGGGGTGGGCACCTCACATATGTTGCAAAAACTGTTCAAGTTCGCTGTCAAGATGGCTAAAGGGAACACAGAAGCAGTTGCCATTCGGTGTTCCAATGGTTTGGAGGGAACCTCAAGATCACACAACAGACTGTTACTTCTGCTTGGTTGATATAAAAGGTATTAATTGCATGTAATCATTTATGCTTTTGATGCTCATTAATAATAACAGCAATATAAAAAATGTATGATATAACACCTTTTAAAATACACCTTTTATAAGCTGTAATATTAAAGTTATTACTTCGATTTCTTTTCTTCAGGTCACAGCAAGAAGAGTGGGAAGTGTATTGTATACCCTGACTTGAGATCAGCTATGCGTCCAGTGCCCCATTCAAAAGAGATTCCACCTCCTGAACCGCCTAAAGAGATGCATCTATCCTCTGATTCAGAGGACTATCCAGACAACCCTGACTATATGGAATCGGATGAGCCATGTGAAGAGCAAGAAGAATCAAAACCAAGGCTTTTCGGTCAGGCCGATTTAAACGATTTAGTACGTGATCTGTCATTATCAAAGCAACAAAGCGAATTACTTGCTTCTCGGCTTCAAGAAAGATATTTACTAAAAAAGGATGTGAGGATTACAAAATTTAGACTTCGTTCGGATGCTTTACAGCAACATTTTTCAATGGAGAATAGCTTGTGCTTTTGCAACAACATTCAAAGGTTGTTTAATGATCTAGACATTGTTTACCATCCAGAAGAATGGAGATTGTTTATCGACGCATCACTATACAGCACTAAGGCTGTTCCATTACATAATGGCAATATCTTCCCATCAGTTCCCATTGCACATTCTGTAATTTTAAAGGAAACCTACGAAAACTTAGCCTACATATTAAACAAAGTTCACTACAATGAGCATGAATGGCTTATATAAATTTTTTTTACAGAATGAAACACCAATCACTCACAGGCCAGAGCTAATCAGGAGGAGGTGTACTCATTTAACGTGTCCGAGCAGGACAAAGCCAAGCCCAAGGGGAGAACAGCTCACATTCTCCCACCCGACCAGTTGCGAACCTGGGACCCCTCGCTTTGTTTGGCGAGTGCTCTACCACTGAGCTATTGGGCGCTTTTATATAAATAAATATAAAATAAATAAAAAGCTTTTTAAAAATATACACATATACAAATATATACATCACCATTATTGTGTTAATTGTGTTAGGATTACGAATGCAGAGGAGGTTGGACGCAGAAGGAATAGCCACGCCTCGCGATTTTACGACATGGTATCTGGGTTTAAATAAGCGGAGGGTTTAAGACAATTACTTGTTAGAGGGTCCCAACGCTGGTGGTTGACGCAAAAACCTTGAGGGTTAGTTAATATGTATATCACGAAGAGCTAGTACATTGACGGGCGAAGTATACTTAATAGGGCGCGAAAGCGCTCGGCCTCTGAGGTAGCTTCAAACTGGAGCTCCAGGAGGACAAAAGTCAAATCAAATCCAAATCCTCATGAAGAAACTTACCATGGAAATTATGAGCGGCAGTTGAAGGAGTCTGAGTCGAATTGTTATCGGTGGCTTCATCATTAGGAGGCATGATAGCAAAATATATATAGCTACTTTTTTGTTTTAAATTTTTTTTTTCGCAAAACTGGCCTCACAGGGGGGCACTGTGGGCAATAAAATAAATCTGCCTAGCTAGATAAATAATTATTAGTATTGAAAAATACTTAAAATGAGGAGGGTCTTAAATCTAATAAACATTGGCCGCGAAGGCCTACCCTATAAGTTTTTAAGGAAGGAGAAGCCTCCCAAAGCACTACTGTTTTTACAAGTAGGACCCTTTTTTAACAAAAAAATAAAGTAGACAAACTCCGTTGATAAACCACAGACAGCTTCTGCAGCAAAAAAAATCTCTTGAAGGCCTGAGGTAGGGATGACGGCTGTAGGGTGCCTCTTGCAGGCTACAGGAATCAAAGGCGACGATAGGCCTCTTGTAGGTAGACCAGAGGCATCAATGGCGACTGGGTGAAAGGCGAAAACGGCTGGGTCACCACTTGTAGTCCCAGGAAAGGAAGTAATCAAACATGTTTCACTGGAGTTTAAAATCCCAAGCTTATTAAAAATAATAAAAGCACCGGATGCACATAAAAAGGAAGCACCATAAAAATTTACTTGAAAGGCTACTGACACTGAAGAACACAAAAAACGTTAACGTTGGAGCTGCGTGTTGAAGAGAGCAGACAAATCACAACATTTCACCATGGATGCAAAAACGAAATGGGAGGAGAAATTGTGAGTCTTGCAATTTATACTCGGCCGTGAAAACTTATGCAACAAAATTGGGTAAAAAAAGGGAACTTTAAATCAAAAGACGCGATGGAAATCCGTGACGCTACCAAACCGCGCGTACGAAGAGAGTGAGTAGCTCAACAGAAGGGATTTCTTGTATACGCCTTCTTTACTTTCTATTGTACAATGGTTAATCTTACTACTATTGTTTGATAAATGTCTTACACTTCAAATATGCAATCTTTAAATGCCGCCATCATTGCTCTTATATAGTGGGCATTGCCTCACAAAAAAGAATGCCACAATCTAGCAAGTTTTGCATTACCTCTTGTTAGGGTTAGACTCCAGATGCATTCAACCTGGCGGCGTGGGGTTGAAAAAAAGTCTGGGAAAAGCGGCTGGCGTCAACCACTGTAGTCCGAGGAGAGGATATAAATCAAACCACTGTTCCCACTGGAGCTTTAAAATTCCCAAGCTTATTACAATATAATTAAAAGCACCGGATGCACATAAAAAAGGAAGCACCATTAAAAACTTTACTTGTAAGCGCTGACCTGACACCTGTGAAGACCACAAAAAAACGTTAACGTTGGAGCTGGTGTTTGTAGAAGAGCAGGACAAATTACACCAGACACATGTTCAACCATGGATGCAAAAAACGAAAATAGGGGAGGCAGAAATCTGTGAGTCTTTGCAAATTATATTACTCGCGCTCACCGAAAGACTTATCAACAAAATTGTAGTGGAAAGCGGATAGAGAAATAAATGAATAATGTAAAAACTCAAAAAAAGTGCGGTGTCTCACATACGAGTTACGTTCATGAGAGAGGAGCGTGGACAAAATGTGGCTTTAGAACGCTCAAGAACCAAAAGCTGAGCGTGAAGGCAATCAATATCATTCTAATTTAAGCGGTGTACTTAGTGGTTGAGTGAAAAGGGAAAAGATAAGACAGATGAAACTGATTGGTAGAAATAGTGAAATTATTGAGGGTAAAATTTGTGTGCTATATATTGAATTAATACACATAGATAAAGAGTGATTATTAGCTGTGAAAGGAATTTCAATGTTAGTAGTTATTAGCATATATATATATACTATGATAATAGTACTTATATATATATATATATAATATATACTATATTATACTACTATATATATAATATAGATATATACTATATATATATACTATATATATATGACTTTATATATCTACTTATGTATATAGTATATATACAGTGGATGATTCAAAACGCCTCTGCGACAAACCTCGGAGGGCTGTAAAGCAAACGGATAAGGAGACATGTATTGTCAAATAAGTATGTTGGTTACTGACGCTTCGTTTACATGAGTTCACGAATTATGTAGAGACTACCCACGTGATGTTGTTTGAGCGTCGTTACTTGGTAAAAGCGGTAGATTTTGGCTGTTAATATCTAAATGTTATGATATCATGTCAAACGTGCCGTGACCATCATGGTACTTCCGGACGGGTATAGACGGTAACAATAAGGATATTTGTTAAAAAACGTATGTGTTTTGACGCGAGGTCGTAAAGCAGACGCGAGGTTAGCTTGTTATGAAATCATTTTTTATTTGGGGAAAATTACAGACGGTGTTCAAAGCTGTCTGCCCGGTGATTCTGACAAGTGTAACATTCGTTACATGCGCATTCCGTTGCGCATTCGCCTGTCGGACTCTACCCCGAACACTGCCTCCACTGTGTTGATTTCGATCAAACGCAGGATATAGTTCGCTTGGAATATAGTTCCTCTCTTGTGTTGACTGAGTTAATTACACAACACTTCACGATGCCCCCAAGAAAAAGCTGATAGAGGCGTGGGGTGCGGGCGATCTTTGCAGGCCACGCAACCAGGGTCCCCCTCTGCCCCTACATTGGTTCAGTGTAACTCCTTCCGATACACTCTGCTGATCTTGGTCGGCCTGAATGTGCGCTGGCGCCGCTCATGTTGTTGGAACTCACGATATCTCTGCGGGTCGCAAGGGGATATGCATCCATGAGCTGCGGAAGCCGCTCTGTTGCTGTGAGTAGTTGCAGGTACGCCAATCGGTCGTCAGTCCAACCCGTGTGAATGATGACAGGTCCAAGCAAGAATAATCCCGCCTTAAGAATCCACCAGATATCGTTACGGGTAATAACTGTAGACTTTAATAGTATAGTACCGGCAGGAATGAACATTTCGGTGCGGATTGTCCTCTGTCCAGCATAATTGTGGCTGTTTCTGACTGTTGAAGTGAGCCATCACGTGTGAAAGGCACGCCTTTCATCGGGTAAAACTAAGACATGTGCAGGAGAAGGGCAGGTACTTATCGATTGCTCGTTGCAGAAACCCACCGAGGCAATACTCGCACACGGGTGGCGAAAGTCGGTTTGGCCCAAGTCCTTGTACTTTCTGATAAGCATTTTTCAGACCCTGGGTGGTATGCCATGAGGCTTTTGCTCTTGTCAAGACCCAACCACCAGACGACTGATTGTGGAAACCCATGGGCATGGCAATGGCGGTGTGCTACGTCGACGGTGTCTGTTGGACGACTCTCTCAAAGCCCCCTTTCTTTCAAAGGTACTAAGTCGCAGAAGATGGAAGTCCATCGCTTATTAGCGGCCTTGGGGTCTTTTACTCACCAACAATGCCACCCGGGGACCGAAGAGCTCCCTATATCTCGAAGGCGAGCCAAACATATGTGTTCGCGTGTGGTGGTGATTCTGCTAGTGGAAACCGTTCCGGTGATCATGAATAATGCGCTCTTCGTCCATTTCCGATTCGCCGCACCGTAAACACATTATCATGGGCGGTAACCTCGGAAGAGAATCGTAGTGATCCATTCGTAATTGATCCCTACACTGTACTATATCAACGATGAATTGGGCAAGGTAAACGGTATTGCCACGTGTATCCGAAGGACGTAATGCGTACACACATGTACGGACGCACAACATATTAAAATTGACGTAACCTAAATCGTCGGTACCTACCATGCGAAGTCGTCACACAAACAGTAAACTTAGTGTACCTTACCAATCGTCCGTTAACTTTTGAATACGAGATGGATAAGTAACATAGAGTTGGTGAGTGATTGAAGGAAGATCGAAGTAGAGATGTTTTCCTTATCGTTTGCTCTATCAGCCCTCGAGTTTGTCGCAGAGGTTTTGAATTCACCCGGTCTATATAATACTATATATATATATATATATATATATATATATAATAATACTAACATATATATTACATTATACGCTATAACTATTATATATATATATAATATACATATAGTAGTGACCTAAACTTAATATAACCTATTATAGTTATTTAGTGTGTATGTCGACGTATATATATATACGGTAGTACTAGTATATATATAGTATTATAGTTATATATATATAGTATATACATTAGAGGTGAAGATGTAGATATAAACAGGGAAGTGGCAGAGAAAACACTTGGTAAAAGGGAGTTAGGAGGAACAAGAAAAAGACACAACACCATGGTTGAACGAAGAAGTGAAAGATGAAAAAGAAAAGACATACAGAAAAAAATGAGAAAATGGGCATGCAAAGAAGAACGGAGAAGAGCGGGAAGAGTATTTACAAGCAAGAAATGAAGCAGAAAGACATCAAGAGGAGGAATGAGCGAAGAAGGAGGAGGCCGGAAGAAGAGTAGCGCGCAGAATTAATGAGAGATTGTAAATGAGGGCGAAGAAAAAAGCTGTTTAATGAGGGCGAAGGCAGATATAGGAAACAACAGAACTAAAATTCAGCAACATAAAGAATAATAAGGAGAGTATTCTGGTTAAAACCCGAAGAAGAATGAAATGTGGTATATCCCTTATGAAGACTTGTTGAACGTAGAATATGGAGCACAAGAGGAAGTGGTGGAGGTGGCGGACAGGGGAGAAGCGGAGGAGGAGAGGAGAGGGGGAAGAGGAGATTACAATGGAAAGAATGATGGAGTGGAGTATAAAAGAAGGTTTGAGAAGTGTGCAAATTGCTGGAGGAAGATGAGATGTGGGCGGTCGAGTTGCGTGATGGAAGGCGAGGAGAGAATTTTTAAGGAGAGCAGTTCATAACGACTGTTGAACATTTGTTACGAGGGAAAAGTGCCCGAAGAATGGAGGGAGAATGTTGGTATAATAATCACCAATATATAAGGTGTTAAACGTGGAGATCCAAAGTAACTGTGACTACTATAGAGAGGCAATGTCAATGATGTATACGTCAGCCCTGGGCAAAAAATCTACGATAAAGAATATTGGAGAGAAGCATGCGAAGCCGAGTATTGAGAGTCTTGAGACTGGCGAGGAGGGAAGCAACATGTGGTATAGAGGAGGAAGAGGACACGATAGATCTCCTGTCTTGTGACACTAAAAGAGAGAGTAGTTTTGTATTAATTTGTTTGTGGAAATAATCTGCAAGTTGAGGTTTGATGTTGGTATTATTGTTATTGCTGGAAGGTAAAGGCTTTTGGAGTTATCTGTAAAAGGAGGTGTACTGAGAGAGAGCTATGCGAGAGGTCATAGAACGAAAATTATGGAGTGCAGTGCGAAGATTGCAGAAAGCAATAATGAGTATGTACGAAAAAAAATGTAGTTGTAAGATGCTTGTGAACAGAAGGTGACGTGAAAAAAAGAATGTATGGATCAAAACAGTTAAATAGACAGGATTATAAGGGGTAGTGTATATATCGTCACTATTATGTGTTCATATGTATATTGTTATGATGTTGGCAAATAAGTAAAGGGAAGGAGGAGATTTTTGTGTGGTTGTTTCAGTCCCAGTCAAGATAACGAATCTGGTCGATCTGAGGATGGTGGCGTGGTAAGAGGAGGAGAAGATACGGAAGGTGGTGAGGCTGTTTCGCGTGAAATAAGAGAGAATAGGAGGGAGTCATGCTTAGGTACGGCAAGAGAGAGTGAATGTACTGTTAAAAAGCAAAACCTCATGTAGATATCTAATGGTTAAAAATGGCGCAGCGAAACACGATGAATGGCATTGCAGGATATGTCGGCGGTGGCAGGGAGGAGGTGACACGAGCGGGTGTGGATTTCCTGGCGCTTTTTAACTAGCTGTGGACTCGTGTGTTTACAGAAAGAGATGGACGTGCTGGCTGGAGAACGAGGTTTTTACCAGTAATAAAATGGAAAAAATATGGCACAAGAAGGTTACGAGAGTGCATGTGTAGCCGATTGATGAAGGACCGGAAACCGTATGAAATGGATAGTTAAATGTAATCTTCTCGAAAGCTATACTGACCCCGAGCTTCAGCCTGTTTACTTCGACGTGAGTTAGACACACACGTGAATACAATAACGAGAACGAAAAAATAAAGAGCAGAACTAACGATAGGGCGAGAAATGACGAGCCTCTGAGAACGACGACTGAAGACTAGCAGAAGGATAGATTATAAGGAACGAAAGTATCACAGAAAACGTGTAGAGTTTGAAGAAGATTTATCCTTGCGACGACGAATTTGTGAAATAATTAAGATGGTGGGGCCATCTGGACGACCGGAGTGCCAGTACGGGTACAGGATGCCGATAAAGAGGATGGGAGTGACACAGGAAGAAAGGAAAACCGCAGGAGGTAGACGAAGAAGAGATTGGAAGCCGCAAGTGGCCGGGGTTGGAGGATTCTCTAAAAAGATGCCAGCTGAGACAATGATCAGATGGTTGAAGAGAAGAGGTCGGTGTGCAGGAAAAGGATGTCTGGAGAACGACCCTAGCGCGATCTGACCAGGCATGAAAGGATCGCTTTCGGGAGAGGAGTAAGAAGTAACAGTAAGAATATAGGTATATATATATACATTATAATATACTATATATTATATATATATATATATACTTATATATAGTATATATATATATATAAATATATAATATATATATATACTATATGTATATATATATATATAATATACGATAATATATATATACTATATATACGTATAATATATATATATTATATATCATATATATTATATATATAGTATATATATTAATATACTTATATATACAATATAGTACTATATATATATGCTTATATATAGTATAACTATAAGTGAGGACATATCTATAATATACGTACGTAATATATACATATAATATAATTATACCGGTATATGACCGTATACTCTCAATAGTATATATACTATATATTATACGTACTGATACTAATAATATATATTAATAAATACTATTATACTATATATATAATATATATAGTCATATATTATACCATATATCACTTATATATGATACTACTATGATATATTAACTTATACTTTATACTGACTATAACCGTAGTCCGTTATATAGTATACTATATATATAAATATATACTATGGATATATATAGTGGTATATTATATATATATATGTATACTATAGTACTGTAGCTAGAAGTTATTGTTATATGAGCTTATACTATATTATATATAATGTAATGTTATATATACTATAATACTTATATATATATAAATAGCCTACTTATAATATATATATATATATTATATATATATTATTATAATATATATATATATATTAGCTAATTAATTAAAGCTTATCAGCTCACTTTAAGAGTTCAGTCAGGTAGTTGGTTCTGTGCAAGTTAAATTTATAATAGTATGAGTAGTAGTATGTATATATATTGGTAGTAAGAGAAGGAACGTGAATAATATGCATAGTATAGTAGAAAATAATCACTGAGTCTAGTAGGAAAGTATATGGGTGCATAATATATATTGAATTGGAATGATAAGTCCGAATGGGTCAAGCTGAGATGGAAAACAGCATAGAAACCGCGTAGAGGATGTCGTGCAAATTAAATCGGGCTCTCCGTGAATGAGTAGAACAGGTGATACGGTTCTTTTGTGTTCTCAGTTAATCATTACACAAAAATGTAAGCGGTTTTTGTTTTGTAGTATCCTGTTGTTTATTACATTAAATAGGAATGAGCTCTAAAGAAGAATAAAAATAGAGATGTGGGGAAAATAAAGATAAAGTAATCAAAACAGATACACACCTTATCCATCATAAAGCTCTTTCAAAATTGGTGTGTGCAGCGAGATCACCCTGAATCACCTGCGTGTCGATGACTGAACGGCAATAATGTACACTGTGTTTGAATAAGAAAATTTTGTATTGATGTGAAAAGTGTAAAGGTATATTAGAACCGGTGTGATTCTGTCCATTATAACAATCGTACTTTTATTATATTTTGAAAAAAAAACACAAAAATAAAACATTTTTAGCCAAAATTATCAATAAAAAATATGGGTCTCCAATGACCCCTTAGGACAGAATATAATATAATATTATATATTGTGTGAACGAGAGGCGGCTAGATGAGAGAATATATAGTATAGAAAGTATAATGTTGAGATAATTGAGTTATTGGTGCATGCTGGTATATAAAATACCTATATTACGATAAATAGTATACCTATATACAAGGTACATATAAAATGTAATGCTAAAATAATCAAGTTATACCTCACACATAGGCCGTTATATATGATTTGAATACGTACGATAGTATACCTAGTACTGGTCGAACGTTAATACCTAAATAATAGCTATATATGTATATACTGTATTGTGTCTTTTTTATATTACCTCGGTTGGATATATTATATATATATATAAGCCTATCACTTATTAGACCCGAGAGATAACAGTTGAGGATTGAGTCCAGCGCTATATATACGATAATAATCGATATGTGATTAATCCTATAGTGAATATAAGTTATAATCAGGTATAATGAGAGATAATTAGTACGACTAACGTGTTTGGCAGTGATGGCAGCGATATACTTTAAATATTAAATGGTTTATATGTAATCATACGATTAGCTGAGTATGTGTAAATGCATACCTGTAGTAGTTATGTGATTATAGGGTAGGTCTAATGGTTGTGCCTCACCTGGAGCAGGTAGAATAGAGTATCACTATTAGAAACTACTCATATATTACTTATTACATTG
>JABUQX010027816.1:20000-23143 GCA_015478945.1 Trachelipus rathkii | reverse complement strand
TAAAATGTGCGACGTCACACAGCGTGTGACGTCACACAGAGTGAGTGTGCGACGTCACACGTCACGGAGTATTCGAGCGAGAGCGAGCGTAGGCAGCCGGCAGTCGACGCGGCTGTGGATGGTTGCTGCCAAAACAAGGACGGGGCGCGGTCCCCCGCAAGCGGGACAGCCGGAATGCAGCAGGAACCCCGGAAAACATTTTAAGTACGGTACTTAGATCCCTTCCAAGTTGTACTTAATACAGCTGTCAAGTGTACGTGAACAGCGATGACGTTTCACCGTGGAAAGTAAGTAGTCGTGTAAGTAGTTAAGTAGCTCATGTAAGTAGTAGCTCGTTGTGCACGGTTAGGGTTAGGTAAAGCCATGTGCGCGGCTACTGCCGCTCCACGATGGACTGGGGTTGAGCTAACTCGTTGTAAGTAAGCGAACAAGGGGGGTTAGGTGGGAAAACAAAACATGTATGTGTATCACAATTCCTTACGCACTACCATTGTGGGGGGCCTTTTTCACCCCCGCAGCCCCAAAAAACGTACATTGGAAATATTCAAGTAGAAATATAGGTTCCCCGGGAGGAGCCACCCCAGCAGGGGTAAAACGGCGTACATGAAATGTACACCAAAAGATAGCCCGCGGCCGGGAGCCCCCGAAAAAACGCTCACGAAAGACGCTGAGTACAGGGGGCGCCGACCCCGCCCCCTTGACCGGGATATGTCATGGCTACTATATATATATATATATATATACATATATATATAATATATATATATAATATATATATATATATATAATAGTAAATAATAAATATGTATGATGTATAACGCATAATATATATAATATATATATATATATATATATATATATATATACGAGAGCGTTTGGTAAACGTTTTGCCTCCAACGCAATAATTTCAAAAATGTTCCAAGAAACTCAATGAAATGTAAGGCTGCAAAGCAAAAGTTTGAAATGCATTTTTCATGAGGTTCACTGCTTTTCCATGTATTATCGTCCCATTCTGCACTTTCACACACGTCAACGTTGAGAAAGTTGCTGTATCAGACGTCATCTTCCGGCACAAGCAATGCATATCTGTTTAAACCTACGCATAACTAGTGTAACGATACCCCTTGAGGTATTTTTTTAGCTTCGTGATAGGGAAAAGTCGCAAGGTGTGAGATCCGGGTCGTATAGATACTGTATTAAAATCTCGTGAAATTTAAGATGCTGTAATAAATACGTCTCTCATTTATCGACTCTTGTGAAGAGCACTGTCATTGAGGAGTATTGTGCCTTTTTCATAATTTTGCGAAAAGTTTCTCAGAATCGCCCACATATAGGTTGATATTTTAGCCGTGTTCCAAAATTTCTCTGTATCTCCAGCCCCAAAATAT
Source organism: Trachelipus rathkii (assembly GCA_015478945.1). Taxonomy (NCBI): domain Eukaryota; kingdom Metazoa; phylum Arthropoda; class Malacostraca; order Isopoda; family Trachelipodidae; genus Trachelipus; species Trachelipus rathkii. The sequence goes on along the minus strand of JABUQX010027816.1, from coordinate 21,755 downwards.
AATCAGAATAACTTTCCCTCCAAAAAGGCTGCTCTAAACCTTTTCGGGGAGGGTGAACCTTTATGCTTGTATTCCAAAAACTGCTTTTTTTCTGAGCCGAAATTGCATACACAGGATTCGTCTCCATTGAAAATCCGGCAGAGTAAGACATCACCTTCCTGTGCTTTCGGTTCTTTTTCTTTTCAGGAGCCATCATTTTTGTTCTATAGGCAAGCGCAACATGGATTATGTAATGGACTCAATTAAGATGAATCTCAACCTATACGGCAATGCCTTTCATTTTCACATGCAGATCGGAACGATTTAGTTCATCGACGAAGGCTTCATTCAGTTTTCTGAACGATCTGTAACAATTAATCAAGGAACCTACACATATACCATATGGCAACAACCATTTCTTGAACACGCTTTATGCTTCACCACTACTTGTTATAAATACACCATTTTCCCTCTTATCGGTTACTCTGACCACAATCTCATTGCTCTTAATTATACTACATTCTCTCCAGCAGTTCCACCATCCTCTAAACGTATTTTCTGGTACTTTAATTGAGCTAATTTGGGGCATTACGTCGTTTCTATGCCAGTTACTCTTGTTTTGACTCAGAAGACACTTCAGTTTCGGCTGAAAAGGTGGGGGCCGTGATCGTTGATGGGAAGAAAACAGGTTCATTCCCTCTTAAATAAACTAAGTCTTTTTCTCCTCAAAGTTCGTGGATCTAATTTTCGTACCTTTTGAAATAGAGACAATGCTTATCGGACATGAAAAAACTTTCGTTCTGCTATCCCTCTTGCTACTTTTCATTCAGCTCTGAATTATTGCAGGGATATTATTAGACTGACTGACTGTAATTTCGTTAAACGAAAGTGCACTGACCTCCTTGGTTCTCCTATTGATAAAAATTTCTAGCTTCTTTAAAAGAAACACAGCCAATAGCTTCTATAAATTTGCCTTTCCTCCGATGGATCTGCTGTTAGTACTCCTTCTTAAGAAAAGGCTAGCCTCTTCAGCCTCCTCTTTTAATCTAATTCCACCCTAGAAGATTCTGGCATCCCTCTTCCTACTCCTTCTCCAATGCCTCTACCCGTGATTTCACATTATCGTGTTTAAAAAAAAGATATCCTGAGATCTATGAATGTCATAAAAGTTGGTGGCGCAGATGTCCTCTTTCTCTTTGCTCACTTATGAATATTTCTCTCAGATAGCTCCATATCGGCAATTGTTGATGGAACGACCTCTTCTTCCTTTCCTGATAATTGTAGTGTTCCGCAAGGTTCTGTTCTATCTCCAACTTTTTTTCTTAATTTTCATTAGCAATCTTCTAAGCTTCAAATCTAACTATTTATTTTTATGCCGATGACTCAACTCTCCATTCTTCCACTCATCTTAAATTTGCTCCCTCTTTTGTTTCTAGAGTTCCTTCTCGACTTCACCTTTCCGATTCTATTTTTTTAAGATCTGGATGTGATTTCATGGTGTAGTCCTCCCAACCATGGTGAAGTTAAACTCTTTAAAAACTCAACTTCTCAAAAACACCTCCCAACTTTCCTATCGTCTTCGACGACTATCACGTCTCAATTGTGGACAACATAAAGATTCTTGGTCTAAATATAAGCAATAAACTATCTTGGAAATCTCATGTCACAGTGGTTTCTAAGGTGCCATCAAAAAAGCTGGAAGTTCTGTTCAGGTTACGGGAATTTTTTCCCTCCAAACAGTTATTCCAATTATTTAGGGGTCTTATCCGCCCTTGT
>JABUQX010027816.1:7500-10000 GCA_015478945.1 Trachelipus rathkii | reverse complement strand
CGTTTAATGTATCAAACTATACCTTATTTCATAATTTCCGTCTAAAGGGTGGAGTATGTGAGTATGTAAACATTAACACTCCTGTAACACGTCTCGTGAATATCGAATCTCCTAATTTCGATGTTCTGTGGCTTAAAATCTTTCTTCTATCTACTACATAATCTTGTGCTTCTGGTACTGTTTTTCTAACAGAACAGATTTTCACCCCCTTTTTTGAATATCTTTCTACTTCTCACGAGACTGTTATATCTTATCATCCAAATACTGAGGTTTTCTATTTAGGGGATTTCAATGTACACAACACTGGATGGTTGTGGTCCTCTCATATTGATTTAGGTTGGGAGGATGCCGAATCATTCTCTATTCTCAACGATCTGGAACAACTAACAAAAGAAACAACACACATTCCGGATCGTCCCAACCAATTCTTAAACATACTTGACCTATGTTTCACCACTAGTTCTTCTCTTTATGAATACAACACATTCGCTCCTATTGGTAAACCTGACCACAACCTTATATCTCTTAATTTTAATACTTTCTCTCCAACGGCTCCATCCTACCCCGTTCGTTCTTTCTGGCACTTTGATCAGGCCGATTGGGGGCTTTGCGCGACTTCTACGACAACTATAATTGGGATGACTGCTTTGCCTCTGGTGACGCTTCGACTTCTGCCGATAAGGTGGGAGCTGTAATCGTTGATGGGATGAGCAGGTTCATTCCTTCTTCGACTAAATCTTTCTCTCCTCATAATCTATGGTTCGATCGTACTTTTTCTCTGGCTATTCAGGTTAGAGAGGGAGCTTTCTACTCGCGGGCCACCACCTTTACGTCGCCCTCAAAGCACAAGGGGTGCTGTGTCAGCATATGAGTTTTGTGTTGATATTAGCAACTCCAGAATAGTTCGCTGCGGTACTTCCTTCTTTCCTGCTGCCTCGGTTTTGTGGAATTCTCTTCCATCTTGTGTGTTCCTACTCAATTTAATCTCTCTCACTTTAAAGCCCGCGTCTGTGTTCATCTGCGCTAGTTGAATTTTTGCTGCGTTCAACACCCCCTCCTTGAATAGGGCTTTGCCCGTGAGTGGTGGTGACAACTATAAATATATATATATATATATATATATATATATATATATATATATATATATATATATATATATATATATATATATTATATATATATATATATATATATATATATATGTATATATATATATTATATATTATATATAATATATATATATATATATATATATATATATATATATATTATATATATATATATATATATATATATAATATATATTATATATATTATATAATAAATATATAATATATATATATATATATTATATATATAGATATATATATATATATATATATATTATATATATATATATATATATTATATATATATATCCATAACTTACATTCTGCGTGTCGTAAGAGGCTACTAAGAGGAGAGTGGTAGATGGCCTTAGATTCCGCTACCACTTATTTTATACCATAAAAATTATAATGTATTGTATACGTTTCTGGTGTCGATAGCGCACCCTTCCCCTAGTTCTGGGGAGAAATGGTATTTGATTGATATATATATATATATATATATATATATATATATATATATATATATAATATATATATGTATATTATATATATATATATATTATATATATATTATATATATATATATATATATATATATATAAAATATATATATATATATATAATATATATATATATATATATATATATATATATATATATATATATATATATATATATATATATATATATATATATATATATATATATATATATATATATATATATAATATATTTATGTATATAATGGAACATAATTTTAATCCTAAGCTGTATATATAATACACCGTATATATATGTATATATATATTATATATTATATATATATATATAAATATAATAAATATATAATATTATTTATATTTTTATATAATATGAAGAGATATATATATATATATATATATATATATATATATATATATATATATATATATATATAATATATAAATAAAGGAAGTCCGCGGGTCTGGATGGTGTGAGAATGGAAATGTTGCAGAAGGGAGGTATAGGGGTGGAGGAATGGCTGTATAGGTTATATAATGTATGTTGGAGGAGTGGTGAGGTACCACAGGATTGGGAGGATGGTTGTTTGGTCCCCCTGTATAAGGGGAAGGGGGATAGGATGGAATGTGGGAATTATAGAGGTATATGTCTTTTAAGTGTGGTAGGGAAAGTGTATGGGAGAATACTGATTGAGAGAGTGAGAGGTTTAACGGAGGGGAGAATGGGGGAAGAACAAGGAGGATTTAGGGAGGGAAGAGGGTGTGTGGACCAAGTGTTTACACTAAAGATGCTTGTGGAGAAAAGTATAGAGAGGAAAGGGAAAGTGTATGGGTGTTTTTTAGATTTAGAGAAAGCATATGATAGAGTGAAGAGGGGGGGAATTGTGGAGG
>JABUQX010027816.1:0-2500 GCA_015478945.1 Trachelipus rathkii | reverse complement strand
TTATTATTATTATTATTATTATTATTATTTTTTTTTTTTTATTATTATTATTTTTATTATATTTTATATTTTATATATTATTATTATTTATTATTATTTTTATTTTTATTATATTATTCTTATTAAAATTTTTAGTTATTTTTTATTATTATTTATTATTTGTTATGTATTATTATTCTTTATTTTTCTTTTATTTTTATTTTCTTTATGGAAGAAATAGGTTCTAAATTTGAAAATAAAATATTGAATTCCTAAAAGTAAAGGGAATTAAGAAATATGAAAAAACTCTTGGGATTTTCAAACCCATGTTTTTTATTATGCAAATAAATACGGTAGAAGCACTAAAGAGCTATAGTGTTCTCACAAATATTATTTTATAATAATATATTTAATACACTAAAATAAAAATTATTAATAATAAATAAAATTTTTTTGTCATAATAAATAATATAATGGGAAATATTTAATAATTCATTAATATAAGTGAATAATAATAATAATAATAATAAATATTAACATAATAATAATATAATAATATAAGAATAATAAATAAGTAAATTAAAATTCTATAATATAATAAAAATAAATTGTCAATTAATTCTAATAAATGATTCTTAATATAAAGAAAGAATATATAATTATTTAAAAAATATTAATAATCAATAATAATAAAATAATTAATAATAATAAATATTAATTTATTTATTAATTAATTATTATTATTAGTTATGTGATTATTATGTATTATTATTTTTATATTTATTTTATTAGTGTATTATCTATTATTAATTCATTCATTGTTATTCATTTATCTATTATATTATTATCTTATGTGTGATATTATTTATTATTATTATCTAAGTAAGTCTCTACTAATTATTTAATTACCTTTTTAAGTATAGCATCTTTAATAATTGTACATTTAAATTTAAATACAATTATGTTACTATTAGTAAAGGAAATAAAGAGGATCTGAGAGCGGACATGCATTGCTCAAAAATATATATGTATAAAATGTATTGTATTCGGGCTCGAAGGCACAACACTCTCGGTGAGTTGCAAATTCACAGCTTTCAGCCCATTTCATTGATAGGAGTGAGAATTGGAAATTCTAATTATATATATCGATTATAAAGCCAATATTTGATAATTGTATTAATGTCCAATTATTATTTGTATATCTGCGTGCTATTTAAAGGATAAAATTGTAACTGCTATATCTGAATAAAAAGTTTTATTGATTTTGATTGTTGATATTATTATATTATTATTATTTTTATTATTATTATTATTAATTATTTTATTATTATTATTATTATATTATTATATTATTATTTATTATTATTATTTAATATTATTATATTATTATATATTATTATATAATTATATATTTATATTTTTATTATTATTATTATTATTATTATTATTATTTATTTATTATTATTAATTATTATTATATTTATTATTTTATTATATTTATATTATTTATTATTATTATATTATTATTATTAATTATTATTATTATTATTATATTTATTATTATTATTATTATTATTATTATTATATTATATTATGATTATTATTATTATATTATTATTATTATTATTTATTATATTTATTATTATTATTATTATTATTATCTATTTTTATTATTATTATTATTATTATTATATTATATTATTATTTTAATTATTTTTATTATTATTATTATTGTTTTTAATATTTTTAAGATTTTTTTTAATATTTTAATATTTTAAATTTTAATATTTTTCATCTTTTTATATTGTGTTTTGAGATATATATTATAATATTATTTATATATTATATTTAAAAATTTTTACCACTAATATTTGTAATTATAGTGAATATTCAATAATATATTATTACAATATATAGTGCTAAAGTTATAAAAAGTAAGAGATCTCAACAATGTATATGCGAAAATGTGTGCACAAAAAAGTAGGTGATAGCTAGTCGGTTAAAAAAAAGTAAAACCAGAAGGGGAGATGTATTTGTTTAGATGTGTTTAAAGCAAACTATGAGTTAGTGATAGCTGATCAATAAGGAAGATGTTTGAGATTAACATAAAGGAGGAAAAGTAGGACGACTAAAATGAAATGTGTTGAAGTAAAAATGAGAGTCAAATGATTGCAATTTGGAAAAGAGCATAGGAATAGAAGGAACATTTAAAAAGTGAAACTTGATTGGAGAAGCTTTCTCTGGAAGAAAACGGCGAACTCGTTAAGAATGAATTATAAAATAGTGGTATACTGCTAAAAATACTGAAATTGAACTGGATGATGCATATCTGAAAATAACTATTATATGATAATGTGAAGGTATAGTATGTGGAGGGAATGACTTCGAAATCTACAATAACATATGACAATAAATAAATAGAAGATGATAATGAATTATGGTTTTGGTGGTGCAAAAAGATATGGTAATTTTGGGATTAGGTTATCATTAAAGCAAAGTGTGCTGAGGACACTTGGTTATT
>JABUQX010027815.1:15000-47885 GCA_015478945.1 Trachelipus rathkii | reverse complement strand
GTTGTACTTCGTTTCAATTTTTCGGAAAGGTAACCGTTTTCGCATTTAATAGTAAGGACTCTGGTCTTCCGCCACTTCATATATATATATATATATATATATATATATATATATATATATATATATATATATATATATATATATATATATATATATATATATATATATATATATATATATATATATATATATATATATATATATATATATATATATATATAATATATATATATATACTATATATATATATATATATATATATATATATATATATATATATATATATATATATATATATATATATATATATATATATATATATATATATATATATATATATATATATATATATGTATATATATATATATACTATATATATATATATATATATATATATATATATATATATATATATATACTCTCATATATATATATATATATATATATATATATATATATATATATATATATATATATATATATATATCTACCTCTGCCGCCATACTTCTGCCCCTGTCCACATTAATTGGAGGGCCACACTGCTTGCAGGAAGCCGGCTGCCGCCACTGGAGGTTCCACAGGTCGAGGAGGGAGGATATAGAAGTCGGCGCGTGGGGCGTCGAGGCGGAGCACCCAGAAGGAGGTGCTCTATTGTATCTGAGGGGTGACATCTAGGTGGGGGAGGTAGCATTGTCTAGTTTGAATCTATATTTATATTGCATGATTTGGGTGGTGACTGATCTGCTCCGGGCGAGCGAAGTCCATTTGGCCTCTTCTGGACGCGTTTCTTTCTCTAAGGGAAAGTTTGGGGAGGGTGTTTAATAAATTGTTATTTGACCGGTTTAAGAGGTATGTGTTGGTTAGATGGGTATGGATATGATTATTCCATGACCTATTGGGAGGGGCGGGGGAATTATATTGTAAGAGTTGTAATCTCTAGATGTGTGGAGATGGGGAGGAAGGAGGTTTCGTCGTGTAAATGTTGGATTGGGGTGGTTTGAGTGCAACCTGTGATAATTCAGAGGGTGTAGTTTGAGAGATTTGTAATTTATTTGTGTTCGATTTAGATAGTACTGGGAACCATGCTGGTGAGAGGCATAGTTTAGGTTTGTTCTAAGAAGTTGTTTATAGGTATTGATGAGTGTGTTTCCTGTCATTAAAGTTGTGTTGGGAGAGGGTTCGGAGGGTGTTTAGTTTTCGTTGAATTGCGGAGTGATTTGGTCGATGTGGGGAGAGAACGTCATATGAGTGTCATGGGAGTAGTCCTAATATTTTGGGGGTTTGTTTAATGGAAGGGGGTTGTTGTTCAAGTGATTATAGGATGGAGGAGGATTGTTGACGGTCCAGTGGTTGGAAGGGTTATAAGGACTTAAGGGGATGCGGTCTTCTGTTGGAGGTTAACCAATTTTCTAATAAATGAAGATATTCTTGGGTATGTTGTGTGGCTATGTTTACGTCAGGTGTTGGGAAATAAGGCTGATGTCGTCGGCATAAGTAATAAGTTTGGTGGATTGTTGGGTAAGGGTGGGGATGGGCAGATCTGCAGTGAAAAGTTAAATAAAAATGGAGAGAGAATGACGCCACTGCGGGACTCCGTTTTGTAATTTGAAAGAATGGGAGAAGTTCTTTGTATAAGACTTTTGCAAAACAGTTGGTGAGGAAAAGTGTGAAGCCATTTTGTCATTATTTTTAGGGGAATGGAGGATTTTTGAATAAGGATGTGTGCTGGGACGGTATCGAATGCTTTGTTTATATATTGCAGTGAGTATGGATGGATCTGTGGGAAGGTGATTGGTTGAAGCCGTTAATGATGTGTTGTGTAAAGGGAGGTGAGGGCTGTGGTTTTAGAATGGTTGCTTTAAATCCGTGTTGGAAGTCTGGGAGAGGAATAGATTGGGAAATTTTATTTAATATTAATTTCTCTAGCAATTTACTGATAGAACAAAGCAGAAAAAGCGATAGGAGGATAGGGAATTGGGATCTTTTTTGGTTTGAGTTTAGGATTATGAATGCTTGTTTCCAGTTTGAAGGTATATAGTTGAGTTGCCAAGATTTATTGAAGATTTCTGTGATTAGGAGAGTTGCTTTTTCTCGAGGTGTTTATGTGCAGGTTGGAAATGGAGTCTGGGCCTGTTGTGTTGAATTTTTGAGGGTTACAATGGTTTCTGTTATAATGATTGTTGTGAATGGGAGTATATATATATATATATATATATATATATATATATATATATATATATATATATATATATATATATATATATATATATATACTATATATATATATATATATATATATATATATATATATATATATATATATACTATATATATAGTGCTGTTACACAAAAAAAAAACATTTTCAGTTTTTTGCCTATATCTATTTAACTATTTTACATATTATACTTTATAATAATTTCTTATAATGAAGTGGATTCAGGCTATATATTCAAGGAAAAATTATTTGTTTTGCTTTAATACTTTATAATTATTTAGATCAAAAAAAAAAAAAAAAACAATGTTTACAAAAAAACCCAATCAACGAAAAAAAAACCCGCTAAAAATGCCCTTATTAGAGTGACAATATGTCATCATATATTAGTTAAAATCTTTTAAAGCATATTTCTAAAAATATTAAAAATTGTTATAAAAAAGTAAAATTTAATATGAAACTAAGTACCGTCAACCGAGGCAATTTCAGAAAAATATCTTTTGTTTTTAAGTAACTGTAACTAAAAACTATAACACCTAAACGAAAATATTTTTTCTCTCAAAAAATATAGGCATATTGAAAGCATAAATGAATGTAAAGTAAAAAATAAAAATAATATATATTGTAAAAATTCTAAAAAAGGGACAAAAAATTTTGGGGGGGCAATTTCAGAAAACCTAAAAAAATATAATTTTTAATTTTGGTTCACTAGCTGGAAATGAGCTTCCTAGTGTTAGTAGTAGTAGGAATGATAAGTGGCTATGCCAGATTTAGCTGATTTTTGTTAAATCTGACACCCTTAGCAATTTTTAGCTGCTTTAGTTTTATTGTTGTCAGGTTTCATTTTAAAGACAGGTTGCGATGCCTCGAGTCATTGTGTTTTCAGTCAGTTTGCCTTGAATTAAATGTGAGGGTATTGGGAATAGAATGGAATCTGAAATTGCCCCGGGCTCATAAATGTTAAATAACTTTTGGTAATTGTTACCAATATGCATTTTGTGTGTATACATAGCTTAAAACCTGTACTATCAAAGAGTAGGTGATCAAATTTTACAATTATATTTTTATTTTTAGTACACAGACCTTATAAGTAAAATTAAAATTTTAAAAATTTTTGAGAAAGAAAAGTCAAAAAATCTAGGTTATCTGTATGTTTCTAAGAATTTTTTTTTTTTTTTTTGCAGTTCTTGAACATGTCATTCTGCTATAACTTTTTTTAAAAATTTTTTTTTGTAAAACTTTTTAGTTTTTGTAAAACAATAAAAACTAAAAATTCTATAAAAATTTCACTTAATTCTGAAATTACCCCGGCTGACAGTAAAATAAAATTTCGATTCTGCTTGGTGTTGAATCAGGAATTTGCTGTGCTGAATAACCCCTCCCTCAACCCCTTGAATAGATTTGCATCTTATACCCCTTCATTGAGTGGGTTCAAACTCCCTACCCCTCATGGGCCTGACGAAAGGGTAAAAGCCGGCCACGTAAAACGCGTGTTGATGCGTTCTAAAACCTCAAAGGTTGAAACTACCCACTCGGCAATAGCAGCGGGAATTAAACTCTGCATATAACATACTAGCAGCCAACACAGACTCGGCTCTGTAGCTCAGAAATAAAAAAGTTGCGTAGGTGCATTAGAAAAGGGGTAGGGTGCTATCTGATACTAAACTCCATGGTAAGAGTGATTAATTGCATCATAAACCACGGGAATTGATTCAGCAGCATTATATACTAATCGATACCTATATTAGGTATATTCCATGACATACGATATACTATGCAATTATTAGAAAGGGTCGGTGGGGTACTAAACCATGGTAGGTGTGCCACAATGCCGTTACAAAACCCATGGCAATCAACTCCCTATACCTTAAAACATAGGGTTAGACACTTGGACTCAGGTATATTCTATGATATAACATATGCCATACTAAAAGTGCTAAAAAAATTGCGGAGCATTTTGCCACATGCTACTAACACATACGAAATGTGATTGATACTATATATATATATATATATATATATATATATATATATATACTTATATATATATATATATCTCTCTATATATATATATATATATATATATATATATATATATATATATATATATATATACTCTTTCATATATTTACCTACAAAATGTATAAACACATGTTTTTTTTTGTTTTGGGTTTTTTTTATGTTACATTTTTTTCTGGGGGGTTTTCGGACCCCACACTGACAGAAGGAAAAAAACAACCATACAACATGTTGATAGGAGTTATAGCACATATACCATACACACAATTAATTTGAAATTTGGTTTTTTTAGGTGCAAAAGTGGTTTTTAGAGCTCAACTCAATGGTCAGGGGGGGAAATGCATAAAAAATTTCATGAAATTTGGTGTGGAATGAGAGGATAGGATGGGTCCAACAGAATGAATCAAATCCTTTTAATTTATAAATTTCATGCGGCATGAATACTGGAAAAGTCTCAAAATGGCTGCTCAAAACTTGCTGAAAAGTCAGAGAAATTTTCAAAAATGAAAAAAATTTCCCAAAAATCAACTGAACCATTATAACATTTTTCCACTCTTTAGGTGATTATTAGGTGCACCAAATTTTTTCGCTCTAGACCTCCATATTCTCAGATACAGCAATGGTTTTTTTTTTGTAACCAATAGGCTTGGTTTTTTGTGTAACCTTTATATATATATATATATATATATATATATATATATATATCTATATATATATATATATATATATATATATATATATCTATATACCTCTTATATCTATATATATATATATATATATATATATATATATATATATATATATATATATATATATATATATATATATATATATATATATATATTATATGATGGTTTCAAAGAAAAAAATTTGAATTATATAAGAAGGAAAAAAAACAAGAGATGCGATTAGAGGAAAAAAGGGAAATGAACAGTTTAGTTAAGGAGGATGAATAAAGGACATTCCTTTCATTGTCTCCTCTGGAAGGAAGCGCCAAAGTTTGAGAATGAGAATAAGGGAATCTACTTAGAGTAATGAATAGGGATGATACTTTTTAACTGATGAAATTTATGTGAGGGGAGTGTGAAGGAACCACTGAAAATCTGTATAACATTGGTAGTAATGAAGAGGTGATAGTAGATGTGTGTGAGTTTGATGGGTGCAAGAAGGAATAGATATTATGGAGATGAGGGTAATTAGTAGGGAGCAGGTAATGGGTAGAAAGTGAGAAAAGATTAAGTGTAAGTAAATGCCCTGCAGTCTTCAGATTGATGCTGGTGGTAATCAAAGCAGGGCAGATGGTAAATTGATTGGGTTTGCGTTGCAGTAACAAGCGTTTAGGGAGGTATAGTTTAGCTAGTCCATGTGGATTTGGTTGAAGTCAGGTGGAAACAACCTGCGGTGCTCATGTTTAGATATGGGAGTGATATCAGCATCTGACCAAGCAAACAGATTCAGAAAAGTGTGGAGAATATGGGCTGTTTCCATGGAAACAGGAGAGAAAAATGTTACCGGAAAAGTGTCATCTTTTTTAGAGTGTCATTGAGTTACGATATTGGGGATCTGCTGGGTTGCGAAAGTCTAATGCTGAAGTTCATTGATTGTCATCAATTGGATTCTATTTGAGAAGACTACAAATTTAGAAGTTTAGATGGATATTTTGGGTCCCGTTTCATACTTTTAACAGTTCATTGCTTTGGCGTGCGTTGAGCTGAGTCTTCATTATATCCTCAGGCTGGGAAGCATTAAAGAGTGGGTTGATCACATCAAGCTCCATTTGGAAACTATAATCCATTTATCTGCTAAGGCCTGTAAATTCTTTAGGATTGCTTTAAGGATAAAAAATTGGAAGAAGTATAGGAGAGTTTGAAAAGCTGAGATAATCCTAAGCTATCAAGGATTGGTTGGTGGGTTTATTCGACAAAATGCTAGTTGTAACAATTATCTATTGATGTCAATTAATGTCTCAGGAATAGACTTATGTGAGGTCTCCTCAAATTACCTTTTTTTTTTCTATCCGGGATCAGTGTGTTCTGCTTTAGAAATTCAGATCTTTTATATTTTTAAGAGTATTAATTACTTCTTAGTGCTTAATCTTTGTTTCTGTTTAGGAACATCTTTTTCAGGAGTTGGAGTGATGGTGGGAGGTAGAGTTGAAGTTAGAGGCAGGCCTCTTACGTAAGTTTGGTGAACTCGTCAGGAGAGTATGGACAGTTTGCAGCAAGGAAATGTTTAAGCTATACAGGATGAACAGTTTGTTCACTGCTGCCAGTTAAGCTACCATCGGGGATTAGTGCTGTTGGTGGGCACTTTGAGGTAGGATACTGGGTTTGAAAAGCTGTTTATGACTATTTGAACAGTCAGTGTGACAGTGATGAGCAGGTTACAATGACCCGTTGAGTCTCATATGGATTGGAGGATTTACTAGAAGACAGGTTGTGTCGGTGGATTGACACGCGGAGACCGGCGGTTGCTGCAATTGTAACATAGGATTGCCTTTGATCTTGTAGGATATTTGTCTTTTGAGCTGGTGTGTAGCATTTCTCTGTCCATTTTTGTATAATTTTCTCCAAAATCTCCTGTTCAAACAGATTAGACGGGCATTTAAGGAAAGAGGCACTGGGGGGTCCTCCATTGATTTTGCAGAGTGGTGGGTTTTCACAGGGAATGTGAAATTCTTCTCCACAGACTGCCCATATATCATGCGGTCCCCTAGAGTATTTTCGGGGATGACCAACCAGCTGGCATTTAAAGCAACGTCTGGTCGGGGAATAGCGTATTAACCGCCATAGCTTGTAAATTAATTTCCTGTAATAGGTAGGAAGAGGGGTTTAAAGGTCAGTAGTAAACGAGGATTTAGTGTGTCAGGTTAGTCCCGGTGAGGGGGAAATCTTTTCTGCTGTAGATTTCTTAGAATGACAATAATATCTTCGTCTTTCTGGTCTAAAGAGAAAATAGTGCTTTTGGATGTGTTCCTTATTTCATCAGGAGTGGAAATAAGAGGGATGTTTCAGAGAGATGTTAAGGATGACAAGATAGAACTTTGATTTCGGGTAGTAGCTTGAACGAGAAGGGACTCATTCTTCATTAACGTAACTGGGGTAGGTCTTCAACTCCTAAAGCTTTTTCAAGTGCATCGCTAAGAATGATGGTTCTTTGCTCAGTAAGAGCTTTGGATGTGGTGGATCGCAATAAGTAATACATCAGGAATGTTATGTCAGCTGGCAGTCCCGAAGGGAGAGCAGCATATGGAGTAAACAATTGAGAACGAGCAGGACGGGGGCACCTTTTCGGGGTTGCCCCGACCTGGGATGTCGAGGGCGTGTTAGGGGACTGATCGCTGAGGATAGACAGACGCCTTCCAGTGGAGGAGGGAATGACGGCATAAATTTTTCGAAGTGCAATTCAGAAGAGTATGTCCATTAATCGGTGCTGGTTCGGTAATCGTTAAATAAATTTGGCTCTGATTCAAATTAAGGTTTCCCATGGTATATTAAATCAAATGGGTCCCCCCTCATGGCTGTCGAGCCCTATGAGGTTTGTGTCCGGAGGACCGCGCTAAGCGGCGGGGAGTCTCTTATTATAGATGTTCCAAAGGGGTCAGGGAAAAATATCCAAATCTGGTGCTAGGTCGTGTGCACCGAATCAAGAACGGATGATATGGTTCACACTCTTCAGCACAGAAATCGCTAGGTGTCCCTCCCATATGGAAGGGTGTCATCGGCGCTCATCTACCTCTCTGGCAGAAAAAAAAGTAGAAAAAAAGATACGATATTGTGGTGGAAAAAGTGTTTTTTAAAATCAACAAAAAACAAAACAAAATTAATATGAAAACTGAGGGAAGGAATGAAGGATGAAAGATTAGATATGTGACAAATGCAAATGCACAAAAATATACGTTAAAAGTGAATGGTTTAATATTGATAGTGGATTGAGACAGGGATGTATTACGTCTCCTTGGTTGTTTAATTTGTATATGGATGGAGTGATGAAAGAATTAAGTGGTAAGGGTAGAAGGGGAAGGTGTTAAACTAATGGAGAATGGAAGAGTGTGTAGGATGCCCTGTTTTTTTTTTAACGCGAATGATTTGGTTTTGTGTGCGAATCTGAAGAAAGTTTGAGAGGATTGGTAGAGTGGTTTAGCAGGGTGTGTAAAAGGAGGGGTTTGAGAGTAATTGTAGATAAGAGTAAGGTGATAGTAGTGGGTGTGGAGAGTTCACGGCGTGAAATCATGTTGGATTGTGAGCAAGTACCCGAATTTAAATATTTAGGTTATATATTGGATGAGAAGAGGACGGCTGATGCATAGTGTAGTAGGAAAGTTGTGAATGATAGGAAGGTGGCTGGTGCAATTAAATCCTTGGTAGATGCAAAGGGACTAAGTCTGAAGTGAACCAGGGGTTTTGCATGACAGTATGTTGTTACTTTTGTTAATGTATAGTGAAACTATAGTATGAAACTAAGGGGCAAACTGCTCAGATGGATAATCTTAGGGGAGTGTTATTTTCGAGATGAATTGATAAAATGAGGAATGAACGTATTAGAGAATTGTGTGATGTGAAGAAAGGCGTAATTAAGAATAAACGAGTGTGTATAGAGATGGTTTGGTCATATGGAAAGGATGGATGATAGTCGTTTGATTTAGCGGATGTGTAGGGGTGAGTGTGCTGGGAATTGACAGGTTGGAAGACTGAAGAAAAAGTGGACTTAGTAAGTAAAGGAGTGTCTGATGAAAAGGAATGCGAGTATGGCAGGGGTGAGAAGAAATGTGAAAAATAGGAGCGAATAGCGGGGTTTCGTGAGGAGGAGTATGGTTGTTGGCCTGACCCAGGTGATGAGCCCCACATTGCCGAAATACCACAGTGAGAATCAGTCGTGATTTTGTGAAGCCTTAAGGTGGATTTTTTTTTTTACTGCGACGAGCTCTCACTTTAGGTTATGGGGGGGATGGAAAGGGGGAGGGGCTTTCCTATCGACTTACGTCATGCTTTTCTACTTAACTTTCATTTTCCGTGCATGTTACGCACTCTTACCCATGTGTAGTGGGAAGACATGCGAGGATAAAGAATATATATATATATATATATATATATATATATATATATATATATATATATATATATATACTATATATATATATATATATATATATATATATATATATATATATATATATATATATATATATATATATATATATATATATATATATATATATATATATATAAGCAGTAAAAAATAATTTTTCTTTACAATATATACTTTAATACAATGGTTTAATAAGAAAAATGAAGACAAAAATATTCATTTAATAAATGTACCAATATTTAAACTACTACAAAAATTAAAGTTAAATTTTTGTAAACATAACATTTAATTTAGATTATCACATCTGATAAAAAATAAATTGTACACAAAAGTTTCAAATCAAATAAGTACTTTTAATATATATATATATATATATATATATATATATATATATATATATATATATATATATATATATATATATATATATATATATATATATATATATATATATATATATATATATATATATATATATATATATATATATATATATATATATATATATTATTTAAAATAAATACATAATTTACATTACATAAATTTGAATCTAAAAAAACTAGAGAACCGTTTTTACTGATGACGTCATCAGAAAAAAAAACGTTATTCCTAACTATCTCTCTTGATCAAACCTTAAATCTTTTCTAATGATAAAGTGATGGTGTATTCAGCCCTAAATTGAAGCTAAACAAATAATTCCATTAACATAAGTGGCCACCCACAAATCTGAACAAGTATTATTCTTATTCAAACTTATAAATTACTGGTTTGCATTTTTCCTGAAGATATTGTTTAAGAGACTTATTTTAATTAAATTCTATTACATTTTTTCTAATTCTTTCATCTGTACCAAGTTCAGTTTCTACTCATTTCTACTACAGTTATCTCCTACCCTTGGTCAATTTCACTTCTCATTCAACATCTATTATTTTTACTCTATTATTCTGTACCTAAGCAACAACAACTTTCAAGAAAAAACTATTCCCACCTTACAATTACTATTCTTCTCCACTTCATAGAATCCCCTTTAATTTGTATCTTTGAAGTTCAATTTAATAAAGTCCATACTTTTTTAACCTTCATATCTTTTCCTATTAACCTCATCGAATCTTACCATAAAAACTCTACCACAAATATAAAATCACATAGTTCTTATTTGCCTTCCTATCTGGTTTATAATCTAGGACCAAGTTTAACCTGGTCTGACATTAATCTTTTTCTTTTCCTTGCTTAAATTCTATTTTTAATTTCGTATCCTTTCTTTCATCTAGGCCCTCACTTTCTCTATAACCAACTCTCTAGACGTTTCTTTTGTCAGTCACGTTTTTCAACAACACTAATTTCATACCAGCACAATTTTACTTTAAGGCTACTAAACTTCTTCCAACCAATTTTCTATTGCTCATAACATAAAAATATCTGTATAATTTAGCAATATTAATTAAGTATGTCTAGGATATAGAGAGCAAGCAAGCACTTTTTTTTTCTCGTCTTTTTGACTGGTCCTGAGAATATCCTTGCAAAATCAATACATTTTTACATCAACCCTGTAGTCTCCCATTCTTTCAGACAATCTTACTTTGTGTGTGAAATATGTTCCTACAGTTTATAAAGCATTAAAAGTAAAATATTTGCCATTTAAGGGGCATTATTTTATTATGAAAACCATAAAAAAAATTTTTTTTGAAGCTTTCTGTTCATAATTACATTTTTTGTACATCTCTACCAACTCAACTAAGTATATCAAATAAATCTGCCTTTTACCCAACAACAGTTAAAAACTTTTTGGTACCTATCGTATCAATTTTCTTGTATGAATTTTACTCGGAACTTAACATATACAATAAAAACTGTTTTATAGTTTGAATAATTATTAGCTATTTTAATACATTTAGCTATTTTAAAACTTGGGAAACTGATACACAGAATCCTTCAGGCAAAATTTCCACTAGAACAAATATTGAAGTAAAGATCTTTCTCATTTCACCTCTGAATTTTTATCGCCAAGAAAATCTATTCTCTCATTCCTACGCATACACGCTTTTACCTACTAAAATTCCTTAAAAGAATTTTCCGATAAACGCAAACAGGGTTCAATTATTTCATGTTTTGTAATTATTAAGATTTTCGAGCCCTTAACTGAAGATAATAAAATAAATTTTCTTAAACAGTTTGCTAATATTACCAGGACAAAATAAATTGCACACATAGTCTAACATCCAAACGTCAAATAAACACTTAATTCATTTTAATTTTTCTAAACGCTTCGTCATAATTAATATAGTTTCAAGCATAATAAATATTTTCAAAACTCTTAATTAATAAATAAAGCTTATCGCGATTTCAGTGTAAAAAAAAAAAAAGTTTATTTATTAAATCATTACTTATATGCACATAAATCCAATGTATCTTAATATTTTTTTCCCATACAAAGCAAATATTGTACTGGTCCCTAGAACTACAATAATAATAATAATAATAATAATAATAATAATAATAATAATAATAATAATAATAATAATAATAATAATAATAATAATAATAATAATAATAATAATAATAATAATTTCTTAACACTAGCACTTTCAAAATAGCCGCACCTCTACCAACAATTTTGTTGAATAAAAGTGCATAACAAAAAAGAAATAAACATGAACGAGACATGCATAATTAATTACTATCAATAACTTTATTCCGCAATAAGAAATTCCTCCCAAATATCTTACTTTACTGGAAATTTACTTATTACCTTTACGGTGTAACCCTTATGTATATACTTTACGGATGCCAATAATATTTAAGTCTGATAGTGACGGTAATGTGTTTATCTTAACTTCAAATGTAACGAAAAATGAAGAAGGAAAAAATAAAAAAAATAAAAAATGTGGAATGTTTTTTGGCACTAACTAGGAAGAATAATGATCAATTTCAATCAAGATGTAAAAAAAAAATATTTTTCACACAATTTAGTAAACCCAATGTATAAATGGGAAAAAAGTTAAAATTTAGCTTAAAAATAAAAAAATAAAATGAACATTCAGTATAGTTTTCCTATGCTAAAAACTTGAACAAAATGTGCAATTAATCTGAAGGGGGGGAGGGTCTATTTCATTTTTTTTTCAGGGTCATTTCAGCAGGGTCAATATAATTAAAGTTTGACCACTTTTAGAAAACTGAAATACATTAAAATTTCAAATGTCTTAATTGTATTAGATAATTAGATCGATTCATTTAACGCAAGGAGAATCCTTTAAAGATTTATCCGGATTCTTATTAATAAACCAAATATTTCTCCATTCTATATACTTGAATAATTGAAAAATCTCGAGAGATCTGTACTTGCTTCGTAGAACTATTGTATTTAAATGCCTGAGAAAATTAAAAATACTTTCAAAAATTACAGTGAAATGATAATCATTAACCATTACCTGCTGATTTCAAGGGAAAATTAAATGTTTTTCTATTTCCGAGAACATATAACCTAAAGCGTTCGAAAAACTGTTTTTCTTCATACTAAAGGAAATAACACCGGATATGAAGTAGTTATTTTCCAAAATTACGAATCATTTAAAAAAAATCGGTGAAGTTTTTTTCTGATGATAAAACCACTTTGAAAGAAAAGCAGAAGTAATCATTATTTTTGATTAAAATACATAACGATATGGCAAATATTTACATAAAAAAGTACCAAGTAGTAACTTAAGTTTTAGTTTTTTGATATGAGAATCAGAGTATCTTCTTTACTACTTGCTATATCACAAATGGTTGATCTCATTTAGATATTAGACAAAATAGTCAAATTGCAGAGAAAGAACGGTATATCATTGGGATAGCATCGCCAGATAAAAAGCACGTGGAAAATCACTAATCAGGTATGATGAATGAAAGAGGGAGGGAGAACCGAGGAAAACTTCGCAACTTGCTCAGAAAGGTTAGTCTGGTTTCTTCACCAATTAGTGGAACCTTTCAAAGAGAAAGAAAGAAGGGTTTGGTTCGTAAGAAAAGAGAAAGAAAGAAGGGTTTGGTTGGTAAAAAAAGATTCTACAATGTACACAAATCATAACTGAGAATGAAAATTTTTGGTGTTCATATTTAATCGATAATTTCACTCATCGAAACTTAAATTACTTAAAAAAAAAAAAAATGAAAATAATATCTTACACTTTTAAGATAAATTAACATTAAGTAACACCATATTATTTGATGGCAATCATGTTGAATATAAATTTCCATTTATTTCTAAATAAACTCTCGTATAAAAATACAATGATAAACTCTTTAAAATTTATCAGAATGTTATCACTCACACGACGTCTCACACACCCAACAACCCTCATTAAAAAGATTCCCACTCAAACTCCTCAGCCCACACACGAGACACTTAAACCCCCAAATGCCCCTATAATGTTACAACCCACACCTCATACCCCAACCCCAATCCTAAAATGCCCCTCCTCTACTCCCTGCTCATACCTCACCACTCCTTACACCTCTTCATTACCTCTTCTCTACCCGCCCCACACTAATATATTAACCTAAAAAAGCCAATCACACATTCACCAAACTTCTTGCCAACAACCCCGAACTCAATGCCATTCCCACGAGGAAAACAAATTATATTTATTCCGAAAGAAAATATATATAAAACCCAACATTTAAGTATCTAAACATCCGCTTTCGTAGCCAACACCAATATCTAAGAAACAAGAATAAATGATTCATCCTCAACAATAATAAATAAACTGGGAAATTCGCACCAAAGAAACACCACCCTATAAAACCAATATGTCTCTCTCACTCTTGATGACATGAATTAATTATATATATATATATATATATATATTATATATATATATATATATAGATATATATATAGGTATATAATATATATATATATATAGTGATTATTTATATTATTACTCACTCACTACTAAACATCACACTCACATCTCCATCAGCTCACTCGACACGCCAACCCACCATCACACCTAACCAACGTCACCCCAACTCCAATAATACAAAATCACATACAAAACTGTAAACATATTAACAAGAAAGGACTAACTACATAACCAAACCCTACACCCCTCACCAACAACAGTCGATAAAACCTCACCATCCAATAAACATATTTCAACAGGATTTTTCGATTTCGATAACACCATCAATAAATATATAAACAAAAGTTTAAATGACCCCACCTCGCACCACAAAAAACCCCCTAACACTGAGCCGAAAGTGAGTTAAAAAGCTACACTACAACTAGCACTCGGCTTCACCGGATAAACAAAAACAAGTATCACACAAAAGCGACTCATTTTCAATGACAAACAAACATCATTTTCTTCGGACTACCGACTCTCTGTTGCAGCACCTAAAGCAAACACCCCAATACTCTCCCACATTCAAACTGTATAAAACACAACGGAACACCCGTATTCCTTTATATACCTTACAGAAAATAAAATTATGTAAAACAGCCTAGACCCTAACCTTTACACCGAGAGCACACAAACAAACATTATGTAAAACTAATCATTTTAATAAAAAAAATTTTCTCTTATCGAACATAACATACACCCTCAATTTAATACAACCCAAATAATAACCACAACAATATAGCAATCTATCACAATATTTCACGCTAACATAACCCTCCTAGCATATAATAAAACCTAGTAACATATATAGTACATACTACTATAGCAACCCAAAACCTAATAACATACTCCAACATAACAAACCATATAAACAACTATCCATTATAACTAAATACTATAGCCTAAATCATACACTCACTCACATCATACCGCTACTAACTATATAATATCTCCATAAAACTAAAATACCACTCCCCCAACCGCTAATACTAACCCAATATATCATACATAACCAATACCACCCTATACTTAATACATATACTAGCAAAAATATACCTACCAGCATACAATAACCTATATAATAAATATATATAATAAAATACTATACTACTAAATAAATATATTATACCCCTCACTCACATAGATCCACTATAAATGATAAACTACAGATACTCAGATACCCCTAAAAATATATAAAAAAATATAATAATTATACTCAATCATAGAACAAGTCAGTGAAAGAGGAAGAACTAGCCATAATAGACTTTAGATCTCAATTACTTTGTGGAAACAAAAAGGTAGCCACTAAAATATAAAACTAAACGAAGAGTCCGGCCACAAACGCATCCACACCAGTCAAACACCACACCTGAACAATATCGTGAATATCTCACGAAACACTTTTATAATGTCCAAAAAGATATTATGCTCCGATCTAATACATATCAACACTACCGGTTCACCGCTGTTCTTAACAATATACGTCATACCGGATTACATTGTTGAATCAATCTAAGAGATGCTAATTCTATCAAAAAATGACCCAGTTATGTAGCTACCTTTTAAAACAAATATCTATAAAAACAAAATTTCTTTCTGATAGATACACCCCAACCCCCCGACCCGCCAACCATATTAGACATCTCTATACCCACCACCACGTACTGTATAAACCCTAATTTGAATATTTAAAACTCAACTTCCTACCCCTAATATGCTCTGACTACAGGGATCTCTGCACCCCTTCTTGATACGGTGTAAACTATTTTCCTTATAAGAGCCAAATCCTTAGGGTTAAGCAGACCGGTACTTATTGATGCCGACCAGACAAAGTCGTTTACAGTTCTTGGAAGCGCCACCTTGGGCCGCCCCAACAAAACGGCGTAGCACTGCCGTTTCCTCTTTGTATCGCTTTTATGCGATTCAATGTGGAATGGATTCGGAAGTGCTGAAACAGAGACTCAGCTAAGAGCACAAATCCCTTGTGTTAAACTTAGGGTGCCTGCACAAAGAAAAAAGGCAATAAACCAAGTTACAATTTTATATATCATATACAATAAATGCCACATACCTTTTATTTCTCTGCATAAAAACACACACCACAAATAACATACAACCATAACACCACCTAAATCACCAATACCTCCCCCTAGTACTGCTCCAAAATTATCTAGCTGTTCCAAATCTCTCAGAATGTTAAAAATAGTAAGAAATGCAGACTTCAAAGGGATGAGCGTAGAAACGAGGACAAGAGTAAATTTGTCAAATTCCTTTCTTGATTAGTTCTTTTTCCACCCAACCACCCTCCTAACTGACCTTATGCCAACCTTAAATTCTACACACCCTCTGCTGCTTTAGAAGAGGAGTAAATTATCATATGGGAGGCAAGATAAAACCAACCATCCCTCAAACACACAGACCAGAAACCCACTAAAATAAAATAAAAACTATCCCACAATAATAATTCCCTCCGCCATACGATCTGCGAAAATAAACAATTTAACATATATATTTTGAAAAAAAAAAAAAAAAAGATGCAATAAAAATGTAACTTTTTTTAGACAACAACAGCATAAACCACTAAAACAACAACAAAACCAGCATGCTAAAATAAAAGTTTACTTTTTTATAAACAATTAACTTTAAATTTTTATCTTAATTAAGTTTATAAAAACCCAAATACAAGTACAAAAAACAACCAATAAAAAACGATTATTAAAACCATAATTACATATTGAAACTCAATATCATTATAGCAAACGTTGATAGACCAAGAAACTTTGTTATTGACAGAGGCATTCAAAACAAAATGACTTTCATGACTATAATTCGATTTAAAAAATATTCTTAATTTACAGTTTTAAATTAAATTTAATTAGTAATTACCGACTAAAATAATGTAACCATGCAAAAATACCCAAACCTAAAAACCCAATACAAATGTGCACCTAGAACAATTATAGACAAATTTACTTTAGCTGTTACTTAAAAGTAATGCGGAAAAATTGCAGAGACCAAAAAAAATAAAACAAGATGGAGCAACCTCCTCTTAACTACCCTGCAACAAAATATTCCATATAATATAACTCTCCCAAACGAAATTAAACCCTATTACTTATATTTTTGATCTCCACAAAAGCGTGGTCATACTCTGCAGAGAGTGTAAAAGTAGGAGTTTCAAAGTAATTATATAAGTATACAATCCACCCATATATTAATATAAAAACATATATACTATTAATAAAAATACTAAATGATATATTACTACATATATGATCTGCTAATTCAATATTTCATATCTCATTATTTACACAAATAATAAGTTATAATTTATATATATATAACAACGGTACCCTTAAAGAAATATAAGAAAATATCCTGAAGAATACTCGCATATAACTAGATAGTGTGCATTCTCGCCTCTATGAAGAGAGTCACCGCTAGTCCAGAATAGTCCTGCATCCCCCGAGCGAGAAACCCACTCACCAAGAAAAAGGTCTTTGCCGGATATACTAGCGAGTGTGTGTGGCGGAAAAAAGTAGTCGCAGCCCGAAAATGTAAAAGCGGACCGCTTGCCAGAAGCTGTATCGTTGAACGAAGAAAAAAAGGGGAAAAAGAGGTAATTTCACCTCGTTTGAAAAGATCAAAAAAGTATCTCTTTCACATCAAAAGGAATTCTTATTGGTAGTACCGATAAAAAGAAAATAAATATTCTAATATTTTAATCCCTCAAAATGCATGTTTCTAGACTTTTTGTGTTTAGACTTAATGCTTTTTAAATAATGTTAAACTTACCAAAAAAAAATACTTCAAAACCTCACTCTCATAATATAAACCGAAATGAGAATTAACCAGTTTTGATAAATACAATAACAATAATTTTAAATTTGATCATTATAAACTGAAATTGGAGCGTTTCTACATCTATATCTGTTAAATTAATTTAATTCATTACATAATAATAACAATAGGAATAATAAACACAAATCAATATACTAAACACCCAAATGAATGTAACACCAAAAAATAATATATTACAACATTAAGCTAATAATATTTAAGGTATATATATATATAAATTAAATAAAACTAAGATATCATATCAATATTTACTAATTAATGTAAGATACTATAGGCATAGACTCCATGTATACTATATATATATATATAATATAATATAATATATAATATATCAAAATATCATAATAGTAAGTACCATACTATATCACTAATATATACTATATATATATATAAAATATCATTATATATATAAATAAATTATAATAATACTATATATATATTATAAATATATAACCCTATATAAATAAATATAAAATATATATATAAACTCAATAATAATAAATAAATATAAAATATTATATAATTATATATACTTATAAAATATATATATATAGTATTATTATTAGTATTTTAACGCTATATTCTCAAAAAATAATTTATTATAATAATATAATATAATAATAATCCATAATATTATATGATATAAATATCTACTAAAAACCATAATATAAATATCACCTAAAATATATAAATTATATAAATAATAACTAATATAAAAATAATATATAAAATAAAATAAATGAATATATATATCTTGTGTATAGAATATGCGGATACCATATGAGTCAGTTAAATGAAAACACTAAAATAATATAAGTATATATAGTACTGAGCCGCAGTACGAATGAAAGACTATTAGCATCGACTCTCCGCAGGGCGACGAGACTTCACTCACAAACACTACTCCAAGATCCAAAATTAAAGAGACATACCATCCTTAAAAGCATCTCAGGCATACATACTTGGCAAACAAAAATCACACCCCACAAATATATTGCCAACCAACCCATTTACCACCACCACATAACAAACCAACACAAAAAACCCAACAAAAAAATCACACACACACCAACAAACACAAAACAAAAAAGACAAACCCAACCAAAACCGCGAACAACCGCAACAAAAAAAAACAAACCCACAAACCCACCAACCAACACCACCCAAACACCAACCACCCAAACAACACCCTACACCGAAAAAAACCACCACAAACCAACAAAACCAAACCAACCCAAACCCAACCCAACCCAAACCTACCACAAATTATATTTTTTGATTTTTTCAAATGCGTGGCTGAACAAAAAAAAAAATACGGCTGGCTCAAAATATTTTCAGAAAGGGACGAGCAGAACCACCAAAAGCACTTCCCGCCCCGTCGAGGACCTTAAACTTAGGATGGGCTGCTGGAGTACATGAGCTGTATATTTATATCACCAGCACCTCCTCTTCTCACAAAAGGATCCAATCTTTACCCTATATCAGCAAATAACGAAGCCCGCAATTTGTGTTGTGAATATCCTTGATATACATATAAAATATAATACACCTCTCCTAGTTCCTACCGTGGCCGCTGAGCGAATAAATATAGATTAGTGAGGAATATTTTTTGGCTTCACATGTCTGTTTTCACTGCTTTTATTAATTTGCAGCAAGCTAATCTTTTTAAAGGTAATATCGGATTTCTTGTCTTTTGAAGGAAACATTGAGGAGGAATGGTAAGAGGAAAATCTTGAGGAATTTTGTAAATACCCATTCAATATTTTATCATACAATATTACAAATAATGTTTTTTTGTAAGGATACTTATCACTATTAGTATCTCTTAATATGAAAACCTTTTGCTCCACGTCGAACCAATTATTAGAGCAAGCACAGATGCGGAGGTGAGGACTATAGCAGATTGCGGAGGTTTTCTGAAATGGTCTGAATAGGTGCGGAGGACAGCGTTCTAGCGGAATTAACGTTTTCTCAGGTGCAGAAGCCCTGCTGCGCTAAGCGGGACCTACCCCTAAAGAGCGGGGGCACCTCTGATTATATAATAATATATATAATTATAATATATATATATATATATATAATATTGTATCTCCTCCGTAATATATATATATTAAATAACTACAAGAATATACAAATTATCAAATATAATATATAATTATATATAATATAAATATTATATAATTATATAGTGAATATATAGTATAATATATATTAACCCTTGGCGTAATAAAATAACAACTGTATTTGCACGGGGCTACGGAGTGTGCATAGTTTTAAAACTTTAATGTTTAAAAAACTGATTTTATTTTTTTCGAAACTTATTATACTATCTAAGAGATAAAACGAACATTTAATATTTATCTTTATATCGCATTATAACATGCAGTGTATATGATATATTTTTAATAATTTTAAATTAGATTCATGCGAGATTTCGCCCATTCGCCCAAGCAAGCACTTTGGGCCTCCTTCAGTATAAAAAGACAAAAGAGAACTGCACTACGGGGCGAAGGCAAGCACGAATGAAAATCCTCTTAATTTTTTTTTATTTATTTCATGTTAATATGATTTGGTTGTCCGTCATTCTTCCATAAAAACGTGTTTGTAAGCTGTTTAAAGTCAATTTTGAACAGCAACCCGACCCCGAGTGACACACGGATGCGTGGCGTTGGTCCCGCCAACCAACACCCCACGATATCATCAATCACCCACCCTCTTACAATACTCCCGCCCGCGATACCTTTAATTACTCATATTCATTCGTGTATATATAATAAGCTAATGCAGACTGTGCGTACAAATCCTTTCCCTTTTTTTTTGTTAGGAATCCCTCTTGAGTCCTAAACAATGTTTTTAAGATGCCTGTGTGCGTTAAAACCAAAATCAATCCTCGTTTTCGGGGACTTTAAATTCATGTCCGGTTGTTTGGGTTCGATGGTGCGCTGAGGGATGGAGTTTCAATCGCCATTACCTACTAACACATGTTCCAAGTCAGCTGACCAAGTAAGTAATTGTTTCGCCCCATTCTTAACAGGAGATATCCACCACCGTCCGCAAATTATTCGCCCTATCAAACTCCTATAATGATAGGATAATTCACAGTTGTTGCTATTTGAATGATTTGAATAAACGCAGTTGATTTTTGGGTTTCTTTTTGAAATACCGCCCAACGTCCTATCACTCAAGGGAAGGGTTCAAAGTGAGTGTTTCAGGGAGAACTTCAAAAACAAACTCCCCACCAAAAACCATACACCCACAAATAACCACCACTCCATCCTAAACACAAACGAACATAAATCAAAACAACTAGCAAAACCAAAATTAGAGATAATTGTTAAATGGGCGCGTAAAAAGAGCATCCCGGAGGGCCTGGTAGGAGTCTTTTTTGATTTGTAGTCATCCTAAAGTTATGGTATGGAAAGGAAAGTTGAAGTTTTGAACTGGTCGCCTCTCCTCCCAAACACCAAAAAAAAAAAACAAAGAAAAACAGCTACCACTCACAGCTTTATATCTAATAGGAGCACTTAGAATTTGTATCCCCAAACAAACCTAATTCGACCACCGAAACCAAAATATACCTAACATCTCTCAACTCCTCCCTCACTAAATATCCTACAAAACTCACTCCCACCCCAAACACAACCAAGTAATCTACCGATTCGGAAATCTGACAAAACAGAGCTCATTAAACAAAACAAATAAATCATAACAAGGAACAATAAAAATAGAGAACATATAAAAACATCTTAACTTTCCCTCCACATTACTTACATTCCTTGGATCACAAAGATAGTATCAAAAAACTACCTGACCCCCGCCCCTCCATACATCTAAATTTTACACCAAAACAATACATTCTCACGCTGAAACATTACTAAATCCCTTGAAGCGTCCCCCTTAACCAAATAAAAAAACAAGAAATCAATGCGCTTTATCAAATACATAAGAGACAACAAACTGGTAATTCACCACATAATAAAATCCCATATATAGGCGAAAACATAGGCGACTTGCTATACTCCGTAGAAGTCAATCCACACAACACTTCTCTGACTTGGAAAAAGACAAAAAATAGATAAAACTAGAAGTGATTTCTTGCTGTAAGCTTCTGGTCCCCCCCCCTCCAAAAACGCTCTCCAAACTAGCTCCGATCCCGAATCCGATAACAATAGGACAGATTTCTTAATAACATCCAAACAAACAAAACAAAAAAAGAGAATAAATAAATCTTGCATCTTGATATATATTTATAACAAACGAGATAACTTCATAAAAAAATCAAATCACCTCACGAGCCGAATATAAATTGGAAATTATTTCATAACAAACGCCACAATCCTTTCCTCAAAATATTTTATAAAACAGAATTAACAAACCCAACAACAAAAATTACCAACCAACATGCTACATCATCCCGAAAAAATACTAAATATAAAATATCTTTAAAAAGGGGAGGATTATTTCTGCCTTCCAGCCGCCATAAGTTGACAGTTCTTCTAATAAATGCTCGTTTAACCTAAGGAGGCACCAAAGTCGCTACTTGCCGCGACGAAAGCTCGCATGGAAATCTAATTTAAAAAAAATAAAAAAATAGCAATTAAAATAACAATGAGTAAATATAAATCGAAAATAAAGATAAAATACTTTTTTTCATGTTTCGTAATCTCCCATTCCCAATATAAGATATAAGCAAGACCAACAATGTCAACACAAGTTTCGCAAAAATGACAAATTCAAAGGTTTTAATAAATAATTAGAATAGAATTTTTTAAAATCTAATTGCACTCTCACTCTCAGTAAAGCCCCGTGCAATACGAAAGTTGCATTTAATTTTATTTACGACTAAGCTGTAAAATACATCCTTATAATCCTACCCACTCCATCCGCGTTGACGTGGTAATTTAAATTAAAAATATATACTAAATAATATATATAATAATAAATACTATATATAATATATATAAGTAATCAATAATTAAATATATACTATATATATTAACCTACCATATAATATATATATTATATAATATTATTAATTATATAAAACACATATATTATACTATAAGATATAATATATATAAATTATAATATATAATATAGTTCTTCATATCCTATCTACCTTTTTAACTCCCAAGACTGCGGAAAGCCAAGAAGTAAGGCACAATATAGTATAAAATATAATAATATATCATATATAAATATAGCTGTATCATATATACTCATATATACTATATATAAATAAATTAAAAATCCACATATATTATACCTTATATATATAATATAATATATAATACCTACATATATATACTAAATAAATACCTCATGCAGAGCTCAACCTCCTTACGCCAACGAAAGAGCGTCTATAATAATACACCTAAATATATATACTATTACCAATTTAATATACAATAACATAACAGAGGGAGATTTAATATCATATTCCATAAATTATATATATATTACATAAAGCTATAGTATATTAATTATATATATATATATATATATTAATAGATAAAAATAGTAAATAATATAACCATAAAATTAATTAACGCCTGTCTATGGCTGTATGGAGGTGACACTCGCACATATCAAACATATATACAACACCAAACTAGTAAATACCTACCTAATACCTCACTCACTAAAATATATCACTAAGATATATCAAATTTTACTCTAAATACTACTAACTTATTCAAAAATAACGAACTCAAATATACCCAGCCTACACATATCCACCTCAATAAAACACTCGATCACTAACCTCACACTATAACATATACATAATCAACCATTATAAATATAAAAATAAAATCCCAACTTCATAAATACTACTTGATAATATACCATATCAACCCTACCTAACCAATACCCACGTCCAGTCCCAATACTTACCTTTATTTTATTATTCACTATATAATACGTTAATAAAATACTATATTGTGTGGTGTGTGCGAGGCTCCCAATTCCTACGCCACACTGCACAAGAACTCACAACGAAGTTGACGGTCCTCATAAATAATATAAATATACTTACTTCTCCTGCATCACTACTTATACTATTATTATTTACTATTCTGATCACTCTATACTCTATATACTATACTCCATATATATTAATATATAATACCTTATAATATTAAATGAAATCCAAATCTTTGAAAAATAAGTATATAGTCAGCCTCACCCAATATGTATATACTATCCCTATACTTATATACAATACGCTATACCCATATATCCTTATATAATAATATTATAATAAATTGAGTCTTTATGTACCATCAGGACATCTACCATTAGGCCCCCCTCAGGGCACCAAGCAGGCCACCAATTGAGATTGAATATTACAACTCAGGGGAAACCCAAACCCCAACCTGCGCGCCAACCCCTGGGCTCACGTATTAATCATTTTACCAAAATACCCGCCCACCCGAAGAACAGAATCTTGGACTGGCGCCGCCAATGACCCTACTATATAATCTTTCACTTACTCAATCACTGTTAAAAGGAACTACTACAGTACTCTCCTCATCTTTCGATATTTGTAAATGCTGAAGCTGTCCAACACAATAACTAAATTCAAAAAGACTAAAATAAAAAAGATTACAAATACCATCACTCTCTGCCTGAAGAATAATTCACATCATGAACCCCACCACTCCGTAAAGCAGAAACAACACTAGGCTTCACACTATGAAGTCCGGAAGACCTCTCAGACGACGCCTCCACCACGGCCATGGAGAGGATCAGCCCTCCTCTCCACTCACAGACCCCGGTGTTATGGACCACCTAGAACGCTCAAGGCACAACACCACATCGAACCAGATGAGACCGAATTGGAGCCCATCCAGCTCTCGGAAGGACAACTCAATGAATATTGTGCAGTGCACACCCGAACCTTGCCCGGAAAAGCGGCCATATGGTCCCCGACGGAAAAAATTGCACCGCCCGGCCCTGGGCAAAGAGCGAACCCGTGACATGTAATGACTGAGGATATGATTGGTGTTTGGCCAATGCGGAGGCGTGCAAAGAAACTTGCCTCGGCAAGCGCCAGTTGTTCGTAAGAATGAGTTAGAGAGGACCACCCCACCTATGTTCGATCTTCCATATTTCAAAGTTTCCCGTCCCTTTACCCTCGCTACCGCACCCCCACCCACTGCACCCCAAACACCCTAACCCTGCCCCAAAGTAAAGACCCGGAAGCACTTGCGTCAGGAGAGGAATGTCAGTAAGTCATTGATGGCAGCGAACCTTGTCGAATTGGCCCAATCCGGTGACAAACCAAACAGCCCCCAAAAGGATACCTACACAACTACATAAAATAGGATAGAGAGAGGGCATGTATGATCCTGCTCTGTCAGTGTAGATTTCATTGCCAACTCACCCCCTAAGTGAGAAGCGGAAGAGCTCCAAACCACAGAATGAAGCAATTAAGTTTCTTGCGAAGAGTGGAAGAGCAAAGTCGAAGAAATTACTTGTACAGAGCAGAACGATTTGTGTTTAAGAGCATGGAGGGCGCTGAAACGACAACTACCGAATAAATCCGCGAACCATACAGCAAGACGATAGTCTTCCGAACTAAGCCGAATACCAAATTCGAGAGAGGGGCAATCGATTAAGCCAAAAACCCTCACTCAATGAACGCAGTTAATTCAACCTAAGTCCTCCCAAGCATGAGAGCAAAGATCACTGTCAGGGTTTCGTGAGCTCCCATGAGAAGATTGTAGGTCAGAGGAAAGATAGCAGACCCCCGCACCAACACTTCCAGCTTGTTTTTTAGAGTTCATCAGTATTATTAACGCCAGTAAAAATCCCAACCATTTCGCACACTTGCAAAATGACGACAAGCAGATGACTCGATGACCTTTAACAAGGCAGCAGGGATTAAACTGGATTTTCTAAGCCACCCCGAGACTGAGAGTCGTCAAAGACACAGCTACAGGGGAAGACGCTCAACCGCGGCTCGCTCACCTCAACCGTCCTCATCATAAAGCCCAACACAGACGTTAGTAATTCTTTTGCACAAGTGATGTCCTTCGACCGGAAAAAACCTAATAAAGAATTGTTACAGACTGTTTGCCAATGGCCAGTAAGAAGGATTCTGAGGTAACTGAGAATCGATGTAAAACGCAGACGGTATTGGAGTTTGAAAGCGAAGATAACATTCAAATGATGCATACCTATATGCGCACCCTACCCCAGGTTCTGGGGAACCAAGGGCAACTAAATAATGATTGCACTCGAATTATTATATATATAAATGACTTTTACTATATAATATATATATAATATATATACTATATATTATATATATATAGTATAATCCAGCTAAATCAGAAATGGCTACATAATAAAACCATAAATAACCTACCACCCGCACCCCAATAACAACACAGACCATCGCAAGCTATACATAACCCCCATACCAACACCTAACAAACAACCCACATAACCCTACTATCTTAATAAAAACATAATAATATACTATAATATATCTCCTACTACTATTAATAAATAATATCACTCATATATATATATTATACCTCCATATATATAATATAATATAAAGATAGCCTATATCTAATTCTATAATAGCCTACACAAATGAGATAGAAAATATATATATCATACGCAAATTTTCAATATATATATATTATATTCTTTTTTGACATATGTACAATATCATAGGGATATATATATAATATCATAAAATATATATAGTAATAAATTCATATATATATATATTATATATATATACCTTCGGGCTTAATCTTTTCCATTTGTTTGAGTTCCCTTTCAACGGTAGTGTAAACACGTTCAATATCTTCATGACTCTTTGCTAGTATTCTCGTAAAATTCCAAACGTAAAATAATTCCATGGATGCAAGAGTTAAGTGTTCTCCCTGGGCGAAAAATCGACGGGATTTCTTAATGGCAAATTTCTCAACAGGTAGACTTTTCCCAGCTATTCTTTGCTTCAGGTCAGGAATACTCCTAAAATAGAAGTTATTTAAATAGTATAGAATCAAAATCCAGAAGTCTAAATTTTATTTAAAGATATAATAAAATAATGATGAAACTCTTTCTCAAAAACAGTACCTATTTTAGAGTCAAGAAAAATTAACACCTAAAATTTTACCTCATTGTGGTTCGCAGTTCCTCTTTCTCTTGTTCCGAAAGAAACTCTTGCCTCATGCAAAGGGCGCAAGCTTTTTGATAAGCGTAAGTTGCTTTAGACCATTTGCTTTCGGAAAGCAGAGTATCTGCGTGCTCTTGAGCTTCACTGTAATATTAAAACTATATTTTAATTCAAATAATTTTTTTAATATTCAGTATATAAATTAAAAACCCCAAACTCAACGTTTGAACTTTTAATCAATTTTAATCAAAGTTTGAACTTTTAATCAAAACTCCTTTTACCTATAAAGGCCTTTGAGAGTCTTTGTCCAATAAAGCTCCCAATAACATATATGATGGAATTGGCGCCATTCCATCTGACTTAAACGTGACTTTTCATAAATGAGAGCAGCATCAGTAAAACCTCCGCGAATAAAATGGAGACGAGCTTGGAAGAAGAGGAATAGGGCACCATTTGGATAATGCTGTTTAAGTAATAATAAAATAAATCAAAATTATTATTACAAACATTCAAAGTAAATTGTTCCTCTAACAACATATGACATCTTTGAAGAATGAAATTTGATACAATAGGGATACAAACGATAAAATTTGTTTTATGTTTTAATCTGTTAAAACATATGTACACAAAGAAACTGTTTAGTTACCTTTAATTGATCATCAAGAATCTTTTGCGCGATTGCAAGATCACCGTCGTTTGTACCGAAGGCGTACGTCGCAAAACTGTGATACCCTAAGAGGACAAGGGCACAAAGGAATTGTCTTAATGAACCATCTAAAGCATATCCCTTTTCAAGCTCTTTTAAGCCATAATGCTGAAATATATATATATATATATATATATATATATATATATATATATATATATATATATATATATATCATATCATCATATATATATATACTATACTATATATCTTTCTTATATATATATATATACTATATATATATATATATATATATATATATATATATATATAAGGAAATATATTTTATATTATGTTGGAAAGACTCTATAAGAAATAATAGTACAGACTTTTGTAAAACTTATGTCAATTTATAAGGTTCTACCTCTACAATGAAAATCCATAGGCCATATTGAAAAGCAACCGAGTTCCAAATATATTTTTGGGTTTGGCTTTTCAAATACACCAATGTTTTATTGCGCATTGAAGAGCATAAAATATCATAGGAAATAAACCGATTTCTAGTTTTTAATTAGCAAAAGGTAGTAAGACAATGTATATTTAGTCTTTAGTCGTGGTCTAACAGAAACTAAACTGAAGCAAGCAAATATCAAACAAAATTTACCTAAATTAAAATATACCATGAAAAAGATTTCTTTTAGTGAGATGGATTTTCTTGTCAAATCTTAAATTTGCCAATCATAATGAATCCAATAAATTATACAATTTGAGCCAGTTGCCAATAAATAATGATAGTTTAATAAAAATGCAATATCTCAAATTTATGTTTTACGCGATTCATTAAAAAATAAGCTAAAAATAAACTAAAAATAACATTTTAAAAACTAAATTCAATAAAAAAAATTAGAAGAATTATCAGGAATACATTTTAGTATAAAGATTAAAAAAATCATGTTACCTAATTATTAATAAAAGTAAAACTTTGACCTTCAATAGCCTTCAGGCTAGCCTAATTTAGATCTTTGGGAGGCTCTGAAGTGAACTGTATATAGTAGCCGTTCATCTCCCATAGTGAAGCAGACTTTCAGAGACTTGCAGATTCTATATGAAACCAGTAAAAGAGGAAATAAAAATAGATAAACTGAATACGTATCACAGGATTACGTGGAAGGTTACTTCGAATATTGTGTATACCAAATGTACGGATAAGGTTGGCCTCTGTCTTATCGTCAAGCATTTGCAAAGCAAAAGCAAAATGTAAGAAAATATATCAGATTCATGGCACTTCTTAGTATCTGTTTAAGTAAGAGAACTGGATCATGCTCAAGAAAAGAAACTTCAGCAATTTGAATTTTACCGAAGACGCCGTAGCTATTCCGAAATAAAATCTCGATTTCACAGAAAATTATTAATAAAGAAGAGTTTATAAAGAAGAAGGATTAATGATTCACATCGTCACACTTCTCAAAGGTTGCAAGGATACAGTTACAAGTCATTATTCAAAAGCGTTACCTCATAAACAGGAGTCAGCCAATTACAAAAGATTGGAATTTGAGAGTTGAAATTATTACTGAAAATAACTGGTTGCTGGTTTGTCCTAACTCTATGTATCCAAAAAAATAAGATGATGAATCGACCATACGTGAACGAGAATGCTGAAGAAGTTGTTTACTATGCTAAAAAAAAGAGAAGAAAATTTGGTACTTATCAATCTCAAGAGAAGAAAATGTATTGGAAAGAGAAATGAAGCAAATTTACTCAGTCCATGCTTTTTGTAACTATGGTAAGAATAAAGTTAGACCGACGAGTTGGACATCCTAAAATTTTGTATTTTATGTTTAAAAGTATACAAAGGGAAAACATGTTGATATTAATGGTGGTTAAATTGAACTTACTGTAATGGTCGTGGATACTTTAACTTTTTCAATAATATGGTAAAGGTGGCTCCACACATGCGGAGTTCGTCGAACTCTTTGCCAAACACCCCATGTGTGTATGGGTCATTTTTGGGCTTTGCTGTTAGCGGTTTGCCAAATACACTAATCTTTTCCACAAGCGATGGAAAGATTCTGACTGACCCTGCAAATGAGCTCTCATTCAGTATGTTGACTTTCTTGGTCTCAATATTAAGTGTAGACTACATTTACATTCGCTTATGAGGAAAAAAAATGCAAAACGCAAAGATTCAAGGATTTGACAAGCTCCCCATGTGTGGAGCCGCCTTAAGAGATTAATTCCCCTTCAATAGGTACTCCTTACTATTTTATAGTTGTGTGCAATGTTGCAATGAGAAGGTTGATGAAGGAACAGAGTTTCTGAGACTTTAAAAGAATCTATATTTTCATCATTAAATTTAAGATACGAGGAACAAAGATCAGAGGTCAGTTACCACAAAGTTATATCACTCTAGAATATAATATTTGCTTTTGGTATGATAATTTTTTGAAATGAAGAGTTGTGTCAAGTGTAGATATCGGCATATGGTGGGTAGATGATGAAGAATGGTATAAAAAGTTACGGATATAACAGAACTGTGAAGTAAATCATCATTAATAAATTTACAAGCAATGGATGACCTTCTAACAGTTGCTATAAAGTTTCCAGAAATGTAATTTCAGAGATGTGTTTAAAAAAGTGTAGAATTTGAATGGAAATTAAGGCTTTGTACAAGACTATCGAAAAAGGGAGAGCACGCAACAAGAGTCTGAGTAAATAAATGAAAAAAGAATCCCGCTCAAGATTTCCTGGCGGGAACATACTGGAGACTCCAGTGATAAAATTGGAAGAATTAAAATTTTTCCAAATCATTCGGTTAAGGATGGATCCAAAAACTTTAGGTAAAGCAAAGATAGGGTAATAGGACGAAAATAAAGTTAAAATGTATTCCATTTTAATATAAGATTTACTAAACAGGAAAAGGTCAAAGTGGTAAAACAGAGAAAAACGATTCTCAATGCAGGGAGAAACCTCAAAAGATCAAATATTGACAACATTCAGTACAAGATTGCCAATGTGAATTAAGTTTTTTATATATTATTTATTTCAATGGAGTAGAAATCAAAGCATTACAATAAATTATAGTGCTAGGCACGAGTTGGGTAGAGTGCAGAATATGCGATAGTAACAAATAGTCCAAAAGAGTTTAAAAAAGTTTGGGTAAAAAGTTTAGTTTTATTTGACGATAAGACGACTGTTGGACAGTCAAAAAAAAAAAAAAAAAAGAGAGAAAGCGAAAGGAGTAAGGAAGTACTAGTAAGTTCAAGCAAGTCACTTTATTTTAAACAAAGGAAGGAGTTTTTAGTGCTTCGTAAAATAGATTTTTCGTGATTCCGAATATTCCAAGACTATCGTAATCTCGGGGGTGGGTGGGGTGCATAGATGTATAGCAACGTCTTTCTGCCAAATAGTTCGAAGACAGCTATCAGCTATGTTAGTATCAGAGGAAATATTTTAAAGAAAATGTAAAGAATGTCTCCATGAATGAGAATCGCCTTAGTTGTGCGCTTTTCAAACCTCGAGAAACCTTTCCTGTTGAAGCAATTATCGACTTTGAGTCATCTCAGAAATGCTTTCTCGCCCGGAGACAAGAGCCATTTCAACAGACGATTAAAAGTTATAGAACAGGATAAAGTAATTAGAAGATAATCGGAAGAATCATGAATCGGAGAAAGATTAATACTACTCGTATAAGAAGAAAGAACATAGATTAAAAATGGTTCGGTGCGGTGAATTCACTTCCAAAACGGATAAGAGTTAGAAGGTGCATTAATTGATATGGACAGATTTCTAAAGTCAATTCACCAGACTACCATGAAAACCAGAAGAAAGCCAATGCCAATAGAGAACATAAGAATCATACAAATTTGAGATTAAAAAAAAACGAGAAAATATGTTCTAATGTGGAGTTCAAATAGAAAGTAGAACGTAGAATACTCAGAATAAATGAAGAGATAGAAAACTGAATAGAAGATTTTAGTTGTGAACTGTTAAGAGAGGAACTGAAACCACAGAATATTCGAGGGACACTCAAATTATTAACAAAAAAGCAAAGTGTAACGCCCGTTTTTGGATAAAAATTGGGTTTAAAGACAAAAAGAGAGAACAGGGTAGTTTATAGATCAGAAGGAACCAGTAACTTGGGGTCAATTAACTACTAGTTTAGATTCAATAAAAAGAATGTTAAGAAGTTAAAAAGAAAAAATGAAGACTACGGATACAGCATGACACTAGTTCCGTGGCGAACTCAGTCACACCAATACAAAATACTTCGACTCTAAAAAGAAAGAATGGAGAGGATCTCAGATTATGTTTATTTTAGTAGATGAGTGTGCATAAGTGTTACGTGCTGCGCGTAATGTCATATAACCATATAACCAGCAAGAAGCTACAGTGTAGTTTGAGGGCCATGCTGAAGTTGCCCTCTGTATAGTTCAGGAGTGCAGTAAAAAAGTAACAGGCATAACAGTGAATATATATATATATAATATATATATATATATATATATATATATATAACATATATATATATATATATATATATATATATATATATATATACATATTTATGTTTTTAAATGTGTTTTTCTATATCATCTCTCTCTCACTCTCTATATATTTATATTTTTATTCATATATATATATATATATATATATATATATATAATAAATAACTACCTATATATATATATATATACTTATTTTATATATATGCCATACTCTTATATATATATATATATCTCTCCTCATATATATACCATCTCCTATATTATTATATTTTCTTCTCTAATCTACCTTTTTATGTCCCTGGATGGGATGGGTGCATTTTTACATCAGAAGAAGCATGATGAAAGAACATGACAAAAGTCGAAAAGAAAGCCCAACCCTAACCCCCTCTGTTTTATTAATTAGTGGAAGAACTCATCTTCTGGTGAAATCACCTGACTGCCGGGACCAGACAGGATCCTCATATATGGTAATCAAATCAGGTTTCAGGGTTCCATCCAATTGGGTGGTTTATTTATTTCCATACAAAACATA
>JABUQX010027815.1:0-5000 GCA_015478945.1 Trachelipus rathkii | reverse complement strand
TAATCACATAGAAGATACCCCACGAACGTGGTCTTTGTTTTTAGGCCCCAACTTATTTGCCCACACAAATTTGGGTTTTAGGAGAGTACGGGTGGGGGGGGTCATCCATCCATTAAATTCACATTCCTCTTAAAAATATGACGCTTATCGTCATGCCTATTACAAAACATTAAGAATGAAGTATTACCTCTTCATCCTGAGAAATCGGCAAATCCGCGATGGCTTCAAACAAGGCATGAGGACCGGTATGAATTGCCCAGTTGAATATCTCCATCGAGTCTAGGTGGGTATTTGGGGAACAAAAGCCTTCGATGTGTTTGATAGAACACAACCCCAAATTTCGCCCATAACCTCTTCTTTGGTAGCTAGATAATGCCTCTAAAATATCCAAAATGTCTGTGTATTCATTAGCCGAAGAAAATGACCTTGTAAGAATGGTCAAAGTTTCAGATGATCTTTATAAGAATTTTGTTCGAAAAGGAAGAAATTATCATCAACCAAACGAAGAACAGACATGGAACTCTGTAAATTCTGTACGTAATCATCAACCCAACGAAGAACAGACTTGGGGCTCTGTGAATTCTGTGCGTAATAGAACAGACACAAGAGAAACAGACTCCGCCTACCCTCTTCTCGGCGCGCGAAACCAAGAGCGCAAACATGAAACTGAGAACCAGCAGTGAAGGTCAAATCGCCCACCAGATGGCCAAACCTCACATGAAAGATTGTGACCGAGTCTTTAGCAGCAAACACACTTTCAGCCTGTCATTAAAAAACCAAGCGGACCACAGCTGAGAGGTTAAAATAGACACGCCGAAGAAAAGACGGTCAACGCCTACTCACACAATCAGATACGAATGGTAATACAGCGCAAAGCATTTAATAACGCTGTCAATCCAATATATGTTCTTATTCATGCTCCGCTATCTCTCAAAAG
The DNA here is from genome assembly GCA_015478945.1 of Trachelipus rathkii. Lineage (NCBI taxonomy): Eukaryota > Metazoa > Arthropoda > Malacostraca > Isopoda > Trachelipodidae > Trachelipus > Trachelipus rathkii. The sequence goes on along the minus strand of JABUQX010027815.1, from coordinate 4,063 downwards.
CCTTAAATGTGAGGGAAGCAGTTGAGTGCCTTATGTATCATAACTACTATGGTAATAACCAGAAAAAGTCCCAATATAAATCGTCGGAAAGGGAAAAACTGGCTAAACAAGGGCTGCAAATTTTACCATCAAATAGCAGCCGTGATAAGCGAAAAGCAGACTCACAATAGAAAAGTGAGATTTAATAATACCATCCAAGTGATAAATGACCCTATTACAAACAGTGCTGTGATTAATGAAATAAACTTACGAAATAAAAGTGCTGGTGAATCAAATAAAAATTATATCAATCATAATAACTCTATTAACATTAAAAATAATAGTGGCAAAAATAACTACTGACTACTACTACTACTACTTACCACTCCTAATAATAAAATAATAATAATAGATAATCAATAATAATAATAATATAATAATAATAATAATAATAATAATAATAATAATAATTAATAATAATAATAAACAATGAAAAATAATGTTATTATTAAAAACAATATGAACTATTTTCATAATGAATGTGCGTAAAACATAGATACGACTAAGAGCACTAGCCAAATGGAAAAAATATAAATTCCATTAAAAATAACAATAAAAAATGAAAGAAAATGAACAACTAAATAAAAACTTTTTTCAACATGAAATTTCCTATTCAATTCACATCAAAATGTAACAAGGAATGGCATGATTCCTTATTCTTAGTTTAAGAACTCTAAAAATTTTTTAAATCTGAAAAGTAGAGTTAGTCACAAAACAAAAATATATCAACAAATAATAATATTATATTAAAATAATACTGATGTCAAACAAGGTCTCAAAACAAATGTTTCAAAACAATTTCAGCGTTAATGTTACAAAAATAACCATGTTTATTACTACTGTCAATTCCCCCGCATGGTGGGAATACGTCTTTTTTAATCAAATTTAGCTAAATGGAGGTTAAGACACGCGAGGGAAGGCGTGTTATTAGATAAAACAAGTGAAAAAATGGAAGCAATGAAGCCAAATATCCTGTCAGACGCCAAAAACTGATTTAAGAATGCTGAAAGACGAGCGCTGCTTTATAGCAGTTAAGATAGTTACAGCCCGCTGTGAGGGAGACAAAAAAGCGTTTGCAAGAATTGATAACCTTGAACTTTATTGTTTTTATTTTATATAGGTCTATTGACACAACTTAATTAAGATCGATACTTATTAAAGACTGTGGTTCATGTAAACAATATTTTATCTTGCAATGCTAATGACCATCAAAAAGCGCCAGTAGGATACCTACTTGCAGCTAAAACAACTCAAAAAAACTTGCACAAACCAGGTCTTGGATTAAAAAAATGATTGAAATCGATCTGGGATTGGGGCGTAGATATAGGGATACTTTTTTATGTAGCTAATAGGTAAAATAAATTAACATTTTTAAAAGAATTTTGAGATAGATGGGCATTAATTTTAAAGAAGATTTGTTATTATAGATCAAGTTACGAGAAAAAATAACCTTTAAATCTTGGAGTAGAAATCCTGAATTTTAATAATATTAATAGATTGTTAACTACTTCTTCCTACTTCAAATCTTACTCTCATCTCTCCTCCCTCCTGTGCAATTGTTACCTCATAGTTCTTTTAAATTTTAATGAAGTTGTTCTTACATTTTATTATTCAGAATATTTGTAAAACCCTTAATCTCCCCAGTAAAAACCACACATTCAAATTGCAAACAAGAAAACAAGGTTGGTGTGTTGGAATGAAATCTGTTTGATAAATATACCAAAAAGTAAAAAAATAAGAATAAGAGAATGAGCACAGCATTGATAGCTGAGACGGAACAAATAACTACTGACGAAAGAAAGAACCCGGCTTTACATATTACACGAGAGAGCAGTCATATAATAGAAAACTTGAGCCCACGCTAAAAATATCCTTTACAAAAAATACCAATAAAAGTGACCCCCGTCTTCCCTTAGGCCCAAGGAGCAACAAGGGTCAAATTCCAAACCCATAAACTTTACATGCTCAAACAAAAGCAGAACTTGAAGAGAGAAATAAAATACAAAAAAAAAAACAACCTCGTAGCTACAGGAGAAGTCCTGCGCCCGGCCAGACAAACTCACCCCTGAATGGTCTTTTCCCATGAGATGTTCTCCAGAAAAAGCGGAAAATCAAGAGTTACAGAGATTAAAACCTCCAGCAACTATATATAATCGAAGAAGAATCTGGAATCAAAAAAGAGGCTGAAGATAGGAAACTCAATAGGACTTCCGACCGCATCCTCGCAGACAGACGCCATGCTACCAACCTGCACAGAGGGAGCCGTCTTTTCAACCAAACTGACGTTGGACGACAGGCAATTAAATACTTACTCAAAGTTGCCATTAGAAACCCCCGACTCAACAGAAGTACATTACCATCACCTTCAAACGTCGGAATCGATTCACCTACAGGAACCTTCCAATGGGCTATGTGTCATCCCCCTGTAATCTTTCAAGCTTTTTACATTGATACAGCCTACAAAGCCTACCGAAATACGGCAAGGCCTAATATGAGATGACAAATTGATTCACACATAAGCAACCGAGAGACACACAAACAACTATGCGAGCACACAAAATAAACTCTCCGACCCAGAAAGAAGGTCATTGAAAAGAGGTTAAGTATCTAACATAAATAACAGTTTACAAAATCCCACAAAATGCCTAGAGTGGCCAAAAAAAGAGATTGAATACTTGGGAATAATACGGTCAATGAAAATAGGCTAATATATAAGACCTAATCACGAGGAAAATCGGGATAATCTATAGACACCCACGAGAAAGCCCAGAACCAATCAAAAGAATATAAGAAAAATCTTTTCTGCGGAAAAAAAAAACAAAAAAAAAAAATCACAACATACCCGAGAGTAAGGTTTAACCGCAGGCAGCGTCCCATTATTTTCGGAAATAACAGCGCCCCTAAATCTGTTTTTGAAAGGTTAAACCTTATTCCAATCGCCGACGTCTGTGGAATTCAACGTGCAGATAAAGCCCTCGAAAATATTAAAAAATTGCAGTTGAAAATGCCCTTTGTACTCTTATTCCCGGCACCTCTTCTAAATTACAAAAATTATCATAAAAACAACCACAACTGTATCTGCAGAGCTGCATGTTATTTTTAATCCGCTACTGCGCAAGTCATCTTCCAATTGCATTTTTTAGTTTCAATTCTTTCGGCCATTGAAGAAATTATGACAACGAAGCAAATTACGCCCCTATTTAGTAGCTGCTTAACAAAAAGGTCTCTCAAGAAAGTACGGATATTCTTCCTCACAAATAAAAATAATGAATATAAGAAAAACAAACTGCCAGTTGAACTCATTAAACAAAATATTTTAAAAAGAATAAGCAAAAAGATAAAAACTTCAATATTCGTGAAATTAGAAGTCTAAATTTATTGACTAGTTACAAAGTTTCTTTCAAATTATTAACAAAAAAATTAATAACAAAAAGAAAAATCCACCTTAGAAGGGGGGGAAAACAAAAAAAAAAAAAAAAAAAGGGACACGGAAATAAAAAAATAAAAAAAGAAAATATATTATTAATAAAATATAGATATCAGTAAATAGCATGAACAAAAATAACGAAGAAGAGCTGAGAGAGGACTACTGACCGCCAGCTACAGAGACGTCAAAATCACACAAAACAACCTTCACTCACGAACCACGCATTTATAAGACAATTACGGATACACCACCAAACCCCTACAAACAATACCTCAGACCACCACCAAAACTAGCCACAACAAAAACACAAAAAAAACTCAATGAGAGCGGGGAACCCAGTTATTACCACCACACTCACTGTGGATTCTTGTTCAAATTTTACAACCACCTACAAATATGAGGAACTTTCTCCAAAACTCAAAGCACATTATCGTTTAGCGGTAATTAAACAAAACCATCACCGTATGCATTGCTCAGGGTCGGCAAAGAAAGACTCCAGATGAAGGATAAAAGGAATCAGACCACCTTTAAAAACCAAATGTAAACAAAAGAATAATCCACAGCGGGAAATATTTCTCATGAGAAAATAGGAACTTT
>JABUQX010027814.1:25000-75148 GCA_015478945.1 Trachelipus rathkii | reverse complement strand
TGCTCTTGTTAATAGGTAATTATTTGTATGGGCATGAGGCGTTGTGATAATATTAATAGGAATTGAGGCATAGAGTACATTATAGACTATTGAACGAAATTAAATGACATTACAGGAAAGATCTAAAGTGATAAATGAGGAATGAACAGTTTTTATTTATTTAAAAAACAATATATTTAAAAGCAGATGTCTCCTTAAAAGAATTTTATAGATTAAGTGAGTGATCTGATAATGAACGATGCAATCGTTATGTCTAAAAGGATGAAAGAAACGACAAGTGTTGCACGTACATACGGTTTAAAACAGCAAATGTCAAGCATTGTGTAGTAAAATACAATCAAGAAATAAAAATGACACACACCCTAGAGACAGCTGGGGAAGAATCTAAAACAGACTTTAAAATGGCAAGATAACGTATTGGTAGCATCCACAAAAGGTCATAAACATAAATTCCAGCGGCATGCAGGACAAACTGTCTCGTGAACTTGTCAGCTAAATACAGGAGAATAAAATCACAAGGTAAATATTACTGCTCCCACAGTTTGAGAAAAATCTCAAGCTGTCTAAATCCGGTCTAGTAATAGGAATTGAGATGTAATGAACATCTATGACCATAAGGGATAACAGAGGAGAGGAAATTGTTGGCTTTGTCATAAGATGGGCTTATAGACCTGGACCACTGCAGCAAATGGTCTCACGTCAGACATTACTGAAAGGACAAAAGTACGAGCTAGAATGATACATCATGGGGCCATTAATTTGAGATCAGTGAGATGTTACCTGAAACATTTTAGGCTTCCCCATCAATGAAAAGAGTCATTGAACAGATAATGGAATCCGTTGGAATTCAAGTAAAGGTTATAGGACATCGCCTCTGAAAAGGGTAGTACAACATCTACTATGTAACATTAATATTTCAGCTGGTCACTATTAAATAAGCCATAATTCGAAAACGCGGAGGGCAGTAGAGAGTCGCAAGAATCTGTACGTTGACAGAGTCCTGAGGAAGAAAGACTTTAGTGACCAATTGGACCAGGGAGAAAGTGGATGATAGATTCACTCCAGGGTGGTATAATATATAACAAACACAAAACACTCAGAATCTGGAATAACCAACCAGCCGAAAATAAACTATTAACTCAAACACATAAGGAAGGAAAGGTATTTGCCTACAGTTAAACCTATATGGTAGGAGCAAATGGCAAATTGGAAGAATAGGACACCCAACCTGCCCGACTCCCCGATGCAGGAGCGAGAAGTTAACGAAGTTCAAAAAGGAAAGTAAATATATAAATTGGTCCAGATCGCGTCTAATAGAAATAAACCTAAGGTAAGATATGAAGGAGCCATTCATAAAGTATGTACAGAAAGTCGATTAGCAGGAGGAAATGACATATACGATGTTGAGGGTTCCAATGTAAAACTATGAGGTCCACTCGCACATTTGAAAGTATGGGCAGACCCACTCAAAGATGAACCCACGTCAGCAGTTATTTTGAGAATTTTGACAAGAAAAAAATGAGGTTTCCATTCACAGCATGAACTATACAATGATTGTAGAAGATACACAATACAGACGGATTGAACAATTATTGAGTGATGCACACCTAAAAGCAGGTATTAATATTAGTGTAACTTCCAGAAAAGGAATAAAACTAAAAAAAATAGGATTGTGGCTAACAAAATAAAAGGAACATGGGACCTTCGACAAGTGGCGGTATTGATACAAGCCATCAAAATTATATTGACAATGCCAACGGAACATTTAGGAGAGGATAAGGAAACACAAACAGAGAGGCAGAACCTATTCCATCCCCTATAGATACTAGTTAGATTCTATTGGATGGGTGATTCAGCAACCAAGATGCAACTTCAGATGCGGGATTTGATCTACAGAGTTTCGAAAGAGAGTTAAAGTTCCCTAATGACAATAGTTACACCATAGGTATAACCATTTCAGACGCTACGAAGAGGAGGATGGAGGTTCGCAGAAGTATATTACTTCGTAATACGTATGAGGAACACTTACACAGTAGAACTAATCATGTTACAGGTAATTTAATATCCCTTATAATAATTCAGATCCATCTCAATAGAAGGCTCAAGACCAAGAAGTTTGGTGAGGATCGCCTGAACAAACAAAATGGATGTTGGCTGATAGACTTCAGAAGGACAAGGTGTGAGAGCCACAAGGATCGGAGATTGAACATAGGCCAATGAAAACGTCAAGGAGGGTCAGCATCGATCTCCGAAATGTACAAAAAAGGGTATTGGAGTATGGAAGGAGGGCTGAGGAGAGAAGGGCGTCTAGTGGAAACTAGGGTTATTTATTACTTTCATTTTTATATTGTTTCATTGATTTTTTTTCTGTTATTATTATTTTTGAATTTATGGGATGTTTCCCTCTTTAAAGATTTGGTTTTCCAAATGTTATAAGCAGTGGTTTCTTGAGTCTCGGACTCAGTTGATGCATCTATTTGATCAACCTTATAATTTTCTACGAAGCAGAAAAGTGTCCAGGCTAAAAGAAAAACTTCATCGTTTTCTCAAAAGAAGTTCGGGTAATCAACCTTGTGTTAATCGCATCTTAAAAGTGCCTGAGTCCATTAAAATTGTGATTGCCGAAAAGACTTTTATATTAGGATTTTTACTACAGTTTTGTAGATACAAGAACTTAAAACAAAGGAATACTTACTTGAGCTGTAGATTCACCAAGAGCATTAATAAGACAAAATACAAAGCACGAACAATAAGAAGTTCGTGTTACTTGGGTACATTAAAAAGTTTATAGGAATTAATGACCGATGCTATTCGTATTTATTTTTTAGGAAATACTTAAAGATATACTAGGAACAGAGGATGGTCTTGATAACATGGGCTTTTGTCGTAGTGATAATGAAATATTGAGCACACACGAAATAGCGTTTATGTTTATATTAGAAGAATATTATGGCAGTATGAGAAGAATCAAATGTGAAAATTAGATACGAATAATCTAGAGACATTGTTAGACATATCAAGAAAATTACCAAATATATAAATATTTGGATTAATATATATTCATAAGTATCAAAATCTGTTAATATATGTATGTATAAGACAATGAAAAGTTTAATATTAATTGAAATAATTTTAAATGATAAATGAAAGTTAGAGTAAGAATGACATGGTTATCTATAGGAAAAGATAGCAAAAGGATTTAAAAGGAAGGAATATCTATATAATATTAATGGTATATAATATACTAATATACAATAATATATAATATATATAGTAATATAAATATAATATATATATATATACTATATATAATAATATATAATATCTATATATAATATATATAATATATAAGATAATACTATAATATTAATAAATATACATAAGTATACACTAATATATATTAATAAAATGTGTGTGTGGTGAAGTGTGTGCATGTGTGTGTGTGGGAGTATTGATACGTACATAGTTAAAACACTATACAAAGGTATAATATAGGATCTTTAAGAAATTGAAAGGCTCACGTTTGAAATAAAAGGGGCGCACAACACAATAATAATCACAAGTTTGCGGACGAACGATAAGGTTAAAATCAGATTATATTTATTATATTAATTTATATTATTTAATTATATGAGTAGATTATTATTATTGTTATTAATATTATTATTATAATTATTATTATATTATTATTTATTTATTATTATTTTATATTATTATTATTATATTATAAGTGAAGTAGTGTAGAGTTAGATAGGTTATTTGTCGTTATGATATGGAAGTACGACTGGAACAATGAAGTAGTATGGTGTGTTGTTAGAACAATGTACATAGTCCATTTAGTAGTAGCGATGGTATTATATTATTATTTATTATATAGTGGGACTCAGGGCCCATTTAGTATATATATGTCATCTATGAAACTAACCTACCTTCATTAATGTAATTATTATAATATTAATAATATAACTATGCTCCCTCTCTCTATTTACAAAATATAATTATAAATTTATTAAAATTATTATTATTGATTTGGGTACTGATTATAATTTATGAAAATCCCGAGATAGCGTGGATAACATTGCGTTATTCAAATTTATATTGTTGCTACTTAAGTTGATGACCAATATATAATGGGAGTCATGGTAATATATATTGGAATGTGAATCAAGAGGAGAGACACCAGATATTGGGAGGCCGAAGTATAGAGAAACCACACCAAGTTTTACTAGATAGCAACATGGAGAGGAGATAGGAGGGCGATAAGTTCAATAAAGAGGCAAAGTTTTATGTTTAGTAGTCCCAATGGAGAAAGCCGAGTTCTAAACAACCTAGAAAAGATAAGGATTCACGCAGTAGAGGGATCTTCAGAACGCAAGGTTAAGCCTCAATAAGCTTACGACGGATATGAAGGAACGCGAAGGCTCGGCATAATTTAGGGTCGAGCCAGACAAAAGTTCACGCAGACTTAAATTTGTAAAGGCCATGCATGGTTTTATCGCGTATCTAAAAGGTTATAAGCTACTCGAAGGGCATGCAAAAACAACTAGCGGAAAATAATGCCCGACGGCTTCGAAAGTATAACACAGGCGTGTGTCAAGTGTAGGAGATCAGGTCTATTCAACGGAGTAAAGAGGCCACTTTCACGTAAGCAGATCATATAACGATCACTGAATAATCGAACGTTAGAATAGAGAAGTCTTGCTCTTGTAACTTTATAAATAATTTTAAAAACTGAATCTTGAAATAAATAAATACATTAATCCTGGTTCATATTGTATTATATATTTTTGTTCGAACTTTTGGTTATTATATTATATTATTTTAAAGCTTAGGTTAGTAATGATCCTAGGCAAAGATAAATTAAAGTTCAAAAACAGTCTATATAGGTGATAGATTACATTATTGAAAAATATCAGATAATTATTACATTAATTTACCTATATAGTAAGAAAAATCACACTTCGTGTCTTTCAATCCTTTTTAGTTTCTATATTTCATTGTAACAGGAAAATAGTCTCTGTAAAGAACGCACCGTTGCCTAAATCCCTAACAATTATAAAAAGGATTGGTTAAACAGATTATATTTATCATATTATTACAATATATTAAATATTATATATATATATATAGAGATATATATATATATATATATAATATATATATAATATATATATATATAATATATATTATATAATATATATGATATATAGTTGAAATAACTTGCATCAGGTCACAGACAAAGAACTGATATTATAAAAATGTACTGTAGTTTCCATTTTTCTGTATAGCGCATTTTGGTCTTAACCATTATTTTTTTAAAATTAACGTTGTATTCTTTAGGATTAAGCCTTTTAAAGCTATTTTTGCCAATATACAGACCCTACACTACTTCCATTATGCTCCGCAAATTTTACATTAATCTAAAGGTAACGAATATCGACTTTAGAATCTAAACACAATAACCAAACTTTATCATAAATGCAAGAGTATCAAATAAACTCGCAAACTTGTTCCATTAATTTTGACACACGAGAAGCTTTATATTATATACCTATAGCATTTTATATAATATAACCGAACTAGGTAATATATATTATATATGAATAATATATAAAAATACCCTATTATATAACTATATACTATTAATCAATTTACTACACTATATAATATATAATATTTAATAATAAATATATATAAGAATATATAGAGAGAGAAGAGAGAGAGGAGAAGAGAGAGAGAGAAGAGAGAGAAAGAGAGAGAGATTCAATAAAAAAAAAAAATTCAAAATTATTCGTACGAGTTCACTGGGTGAGTAACGAAAGATTTTCGTAACCCGCGTGAAAATGTTCGTATTAATTTTCACAATCGATACCAGTCCAGTATGACGCTTGGCTTTACCTATATATTGTTATATGAACATATGAAGATTACGTACGATAAGATAATAAAAGCCCATAGCTTTGAGAATTTACTCTCAGAACAGAGTTAGGAAGAAAATTCAGAATTAATTTAATTATTATAATTTTATTACTAAAAGAATGTGTGCTTGTTCTTTAATTTATTTTATATAAATCAGTTCTTTTATATTTTCAAAATTAAAATTGTAATAATTTTTTATTATCACTGTTATAACCATTTTAAAATTATTTTATTATAAAATTGTCAAAAATATGGGTTTTAAAAAATACTACTACCCATGCCTACCCTATGTATAGTACGCCCCTGATATATATTTATATATATACTATATATTATATAATATATTATATAATATATAATATATATATATATATATATATATATTATATATATATATATAGTAATATATCATATATATATATATATATAGATATATATAGTATATATAATATATATATATATATTATATATAATATATATAAATATATTAATAATATCTAATATTATAATATATAGTAATATATATATATATATATTATTATTTGCAATATATACAGACGTAAGAGAAACATCGTACATATATATATATATATATATATATAAATATATTTATACTATATTATAATATTAATAAATTTAATATATATATATATATAATTATAGAATATAATTATATAATGATATTAAATATATTATATATATATAATATATATATATAATATATATATATATATTAATATATATATATATATATAATTAATATATATATATATATAATAAAATATAGATATTATGTGTGTGTGTGTGTGTTGTGCGTTGTGTGTGTGTGTCGATAAGTTTCTCTTCGTGCCAAAACAAGCATGGCAACAACAGTTTTTAGTTGGAAATCCTTGCATTTTGTAAAAGTGTTTTGGTTAATGAAATAATAACTCTTTATTACATTACTTAAATGAAATATTACCTTAATATATTAATATAAATTAATTAAAAATGTTAGAAAAAGTAAGGCGTTAGATTTTAATTTGAAAAATAGCTTTAAAAGCTTATCTAAGGTACAACAACTTTATAATTAAATAAAAGAATCTTGCAAGGCCTACATTTCTTATTATTTCCGAAACTTATACATCCCCAACTGGACCAAAATTACGTCTAATACTAATTATAGCTCATTATATATAGGTTACCTTAAATATATATAACTTATATAGTCAATGTGGAAAATAATAAAATAAACTACCTATAATATAGATATATATATATAATATAATTATACATACATAAATAATAATAATAATACCATATAATAATAATAATCATTAGGAAAACTTATAACTCTAATACCTTTAGTATAGTCTGAAGAACTGCCTACCTCAAATTAATCTCAAGGTACGCGCCACAAGGAAGAGTATATAGGTATAAATATTAATAGAAATTAATTCACTAAATATATATATATATATATATAATATACTATATATATATAATATATTAACTTTTAAAATATATATATATATAATAATTATATATATAATATATATATATATATAATATATATAGTATATAGTCGGAAAAGATGGGGGGACACCACATAACGAAAGGGTGCGTAATGAATTTAAAGAAAATGTAAAAAAAGCTACTAGAGAGAAAATGGAAGAAAGTGTGGAGTAGGATGTAAAGGAAGAATTAATAAGGGAGGGTCGAAATAAGAGGAAAGAGAAAGAGTTAATTAGCTTAAACGACTCTGGAGGCGAAATGTTTGCTTAAATTCACGAATTGCATCACCACAAAAGTTAAAGAAAAACTGGAGAGAAAGTAAACCTTCTCAAAGTTATACTTAATCTATATGCTGTGGTACTACGAAGGGGTTGAAGATGGGTGAAAGAAAGAGAATGGAGAATAAATGGAGAAAATATGTTTAGTAGGCCAATGAATATTATGTTGGAAAATGTTGGCGGCATATTGTCCAAAAGAAATGCACAATCGTGAAAAAGCACTCATGAAGAAAACGAAAGGATGAAACTATGCGGTCAGATTTGGATTTCATAAAGTAGAAGACTCAAGCTTTACAGGGGAGGTAATTGTGGGTTGAGGAGCGACTAAGATTCACTTTATGATTGCTGGAAAGAGGTGTGAGGTGCTTCTGGCCAAAATTTTGATTGAAGGTGAGAGGGAGGACAAAAAGAGTGCTTCACTGACATTCACAGAGGAATAAGTTTACTGAGTGTTGTAAGTCAATTTATTATATGGACTGATTTTAAAGGAATATTTTAAAAATAATACAAAATAAAGCATATTGGACGAAGGAAAAAAATGTGTGTACTAGGGATGAGTGTCGAGGATGTGTGGGATTCGGCGTGTTTACCCTTGAAAATACCTGCAGAAAATTATGGAGAATTATTAGAAGTTATGAAAAAATGGTCCTACTTATTAAAATGCTATTAAATCAATCATTTAAGGAACAGTAGAGCATGTTTTAGGGTCCATATAGGAGAGAATACCTGGGAATTGGTTTTTTAAATGTAGTGATAGGGAGTACTGAACAGAAGTTGTGCATCAATCTCCCATGGTTGTTTATAGATCAAATGATTAGGGATATGGATAGAACTTGGAAAGGAGCTGATACGAATCTCCTTGAGAGTATCTGGAATATAAGCGTTTAATCTTTTGCTGATGAATATTGTGCCATGGTGCGATCATAAAGAAAAAAACTTGTGTATATTTGGTGCTTTGAGTTTGAGCAAGTAAAGTTAAATGAATTATCACAATGAGAGCACATATACCTAGAGGTAAGGAGAGCCATAAGCTTTCTGTGCGCATAAATGCAACATCCGTAGGCGAGTAACGGAATAGAGAGATCTCAATGTAATACCTAATAAATGTGACAGCGACAAGCAAGCAGACGCTTAGAAATGAGTGAATGATAAAATTAGCTCACGAGCAAGGGAAAAGGTTTTACTTCAAAGAAGGACATAACAGTGGCCGCAAAAGCGAGAGGGGAACACCACACATGGTTGATGAGGACTGGTTATTGCGGAGAGAATAAAATACGGCGTAAGAAGCTGAGAGAGCCACAAAGGAGTGAGGCCACGCCACTATGCACTGGAACAGAGTGCACCATCTAACCTAGTTATAGCATTCAATCCGAGAACATGCATACTGACTAATCTAGCGATAATCTCTGGAGAGAATCGCGCAGTAATTGCCGCGTACATGAGCGGCTTGCACAACACCATTATATATACCTCTTTTTATCTAGTATACACACACGGATTCCCTTATACTAATCAGAGATTCTGCGAGAATATATATTAGGTAATAAACGTGACTTAGATTCGTAGGTAATTAGCAAATATATCATACTAGTGAGTCCATAGAAACTAATTTCGCTTAACTAATCAATACTATCATCGCAATTGAGACCTCACATGCACCTAAATGAGCACGGTTGATTCACAGGCAATGCATTATATGAACGTAATGCCAGAGGGGTCATAATTCACCTTGAGTATTAATTATTGCAGATCTTAAGACCCAAAACACCCCCCAATTACTAAGCGCTAAGGCCGAATCATGCCGTATTAACGTTATACTAAAAATATTGTAGTCGTCATTGGAGCATGACCATACTAAGAAGCCTATACGCGAACTCCATACTCTGTATAGCTATATACGCGAGAATAAATACCTGTTGGGCTAATGTCACTACACATTTGACCCTCTAAACACTTTAATAATACTAATTCAAACCTAACTGGTTACTCTTGGGGTTGAGAGGAATCTACCAATATGCCCATATCATCTATATTGTTACTAATTGTCCATGATAAAACGTAAGGTTACTTCGCTAAGTTCTTGTCAACCTTTGTTTAATACACGGCTTCTATTAGATATTACGTTTTTATTCCTAATACGACCTGTGGACTACGCGTTTATACGTTTTGACGTAAGTTGGATAACTTTATATTATATTGGGAAGTGTGGTATATATTCTGATATAAGCCCCAGATTATTTAGAATAAAGTGAGATAAATTAATATATAATAATGTTTAAATAAAAATTAACTAAAGAAGTGATAATTAAGAGAATATAACCCTCAAATCCACCCGCCCAGAGGGCCGATAAGTAGTAAACCAGATAAGCAGGGAAAGTATAAAAGTTGGGAGCTCAGAGAACTTGATAAATAAATAAAAAATGGCAGCGTGATAAATACATAAAATGTATACAAAATAATTAATTCCTAATTTATTGAGGTTTATATATATAATGATATACGTATAAGTTATATATATATATTCACTACCCTATACCCAGATTTCGGTTAACTAGAATATATAATAGAATCAGTTATGCACTAAAATATAATATATTATGACCGTGTATAAACATACGACTACAAAAGGAATCACCTAGACTCATTAATTAGAGCAGAATATATATGAAATCGAGTAACCTACGAGATTAAATAGATTAGAAAACTACACTCAAGTAAGAATAATTCACATATAACATTATGATAATGTATATATCCATGAGAGTCTAAGAATAAATTAATACAACACCTTAACATTGCCCTTAATAATATAAAACAGTTACCCTTAATATAAATATATATATTATTATATAAATTTAATATTTTCATTTCAATTACCTTTAGAAATATAAAGAATATGATATAAACTATTAAATATAATAAGAAATTCGAGGTATATGTAATTAAGTCGATTTTTGAGTGAATAAACTATCAAACTAACATGTATTTAATAAAATAATCGCAATAATTTATATATTAATATTATTACTTAATAATATTTTCAACAACCTTTTATTATAACAAATATATGAATTAATTAAATTTAATTAATATAATAATTATTTTATATATCATATAATTATTATATAAGAGGGCTCACCAAATGGAAAATTAATTTTTTTAGTCACAATTTTGTTGACAGTCACCAGAATCCTTTAAATGGAAGAAACTATTTGATTTTCTAATTTTATTAAACCATAATTATTAGCTATGAAGATAAGATAAAGTATAAACTGAATAAACCACCTTATACCTCATGATAATATTTATAATTATATATTATAAGGTGATTATATTTAATATAATATTTAATATAATATACTATATATTAATATATTAATTATATAACTATTATATATAATTAATAAATATATTATAATTAATTAATAATACTAATAATATACAGTATATATATTATAAAACTAAAGTATAAACTTAATTATATCATTTAAAAAAACTACATTATATGGACTCTACGCAGGTACCGAGTGTATAAGGTACTTAAGAGTGTAATAAGAGCTTATGTGACTATGTAGTATATATTTGTTTGGTCACTCTATAGGTTCAGAGTTATGATAAGTAAAGTTTTGTTAAGTTGTTTAAATGATAAAATAATTGACTAATTATTATGATGATTCATTTTGTATTATATATTAAAATCTTGAAATAATGTAAACAGTATAGATATATTTAAATATGTTAAATATATAAACTATATAAATTTAATATGAAAATAAGTATACCTATACGCATTTTGTTTATAATAATTTGAGCATGCTATAAGTTAATAACGATAAGATGAGTATAACTAAATATACTATATATATATATATCATATATTATACTATAGTATATATAATATCACTTATATAGCATATACATATAAGTATTAATGTTCTAGTAATTATATAAATATCCTAGCTTGTCATAAAATATGGATAATATAATAATGAACTATACCAATTAAGCCGAGAGTGATATGAGACGTAAACTGAGATGAATTATTATTATTCCTAATACTTAAACCAGTAATAATATTAAAATAATATATAATATATATAATAATTATGTTATAATAGTCGAGAAATCCCTCCAATTGATATATCATTGGTTACTTTATTCCAGATGTAGGTTTATTTTAATATATGTCGAAATTTCTTTCTCGAAAAATTCAAATTGCTGATCTGTCTATACAAGCTTCAATGAGTTTAAGGATACTGAGGGGCTTCCAGAAGTTCATTTCATATCTCTATTTGCTCCGAATTGGCACACTGTTAGTTGTCCATCTTTAAAATTGATACTATACAAGTATGAATTAGATTCCACAACGCAATCTTGCTCTTTGAAAATGAGATGCCATAGGCTTTCAATATCCACATTTCACATTTTTTATTGCTTCTCTCTCTCTCTCTCTCTCTCTCTCTCTCTCTCTCATCTCTCTCTCATTCTCTCTCTCGCTCTCTCTCTTCATTTCTATTCTCTTCTCTCTTCTCACTCTCTCTCTCTCTCTCTCCTCTCTCTCTCTCTCTGACCGTCTTTTTCTTCACTCCTCGCCTAAATTTCTTTAATACTCCTAATAAGACGCCAACCCCGTTCTTCAGGAAACTCTGGATGTTCTCTTTATCCCCATTTACACTTTATTTCTCTCTCGAAATAAACAACTAACGTCAATCCCTAATGTATTCCACCTTAAAGGTGTAAATCACTTTCAATCTGTAATTTCACCAAACACCTTGAATTAAAACACTTCATAATGCGTATATCGATGCTGCGTGTCAGCTTCTGATTCACGACTCCTTCACCGGAGCTGTTATTAATTATTTATTATTAATATATTATTATTATATTATTATTGATTATATAATTCTTATTATTATTATTGATAATTAATTGATTATTATTATATAATTATTTTATATAATATTATTATTATATTATTCATTATTATTATTATTATTATTCTGGAATATTCGGTATCTCAATTATGCCTGTAGCTTTCACGAACTAAACGCTTGGTGCCGTAAAATGTAAACGACTCTCACCGAGATGCGATGCGCTCATCTGGCAACCCATTGGTAACCTTCACAGTCGACACATTCGAAAAACAAAAAACGCTCACGCAAGTTGTGCGCCACTCATCAGAGAAACGCCATTTCTCGTACCGTGGAATACAAATCCATCAAGAGTCTTTCATTCACAAACCACTCCATTCGTGCTGGGGCTAAAGTATTGGTATTGAAGCCGAATTTGGTCCCTTTCGGGACCGTATTTCCAAACCGTTTATTATCTCCTGAATCCGTCTCTGCGTTATTATAGTGTTACGACATGCATCGCATATTTTGCTACATTTCGTGTGGGAAATCTCCTCTCCCAAATTTGTCACCCGTAATATATATATATATAATAATTATATATAATACTATATAATAATGTTACCTATATATACTATATATAGAAATATATATATGGGCTAATAAATCTAATAATATATAAATATAAATATCATATATAAATATAAAGATACACAGATTATATAATAAACAAATAAGAAAAGCTAACTCACACACACACACCACACTAATAAATATTATAATATGCACGTAATAATATATAATATATAATCATCACCTTTCAAACTTACGCTCTCGATGCCTATGTGATATTATCGAATAGTATATAAGTAAAAAAGTACATATTATATATTTATATATTATAATATTATAAGTATATATATATATATATTATATAAATAATTAATAGCGAATAATATATATATATAAGATAATATAATAATTAATAGTATAACAATATAATATAAAAATAATATATGATATATATTTTGATAATGTTAACACGAATATGATTATATTATATATATATATCTATATATAAATATACTAATAATAATACTTATAATTATATTTATAATATATATCTATATATTATTAATATATATATTAAATCAGGCTGGGCCGTAACATCTTGGACGGACTCTGAGGCTCCAGCATACCAATCTTATTTTCCCTATTATAATTTTTCATTCAATCTAGAGTTTAATTAAAATTCCATTATTACTGTTTTTACTTATTTAATATTTAAATATGTGACTTTTGTGTATAATTATAACCAACCTGTGAACCGACAAAAGTGAGGAATTGAATATCGAACCAAACCAAAATCACTTCTTCACTGGCTGATCCCTTTCCTTGAACGATACGGCGCAAGAGCATCAGTCGAGAATACGATGAATGAGGCAGGCCTTGTTGACGTTTTAAATTCTATTAGTATAATATATTAATATATTTATATAAAATAATATATATATATATATATATATAATAATAATATATATATATATATTATTATATAGCTTATTATTATATTTATATAATATATTATATATTATATATATTAATATTTTGTACTTTAATATTATTTTATATTATCCCCTCCCCTTTTTTTGATTATATAGAGTCTGAATAATACCAAATGAAATATGTATCTTGTGTAAAGAATAACTATTACATATCTATAAATATATATAATAATGTAAGACTATATTCGCATGGTTTGAATTATATATATATTAATATAATATATATATATTATACTAATATATTATATATATAATATTGAGAGGATTATACGTATAAATAGTCTGTAAATTGGATTAGGGTATATATATATATACTACTATATATAAATTATATATATATTATCATTTAAATGGATTTTTAGCATACTTTTATCAAATATATTTTAAGTGTAGTATAAATAAATTTATATATTATATATAGGAGGTGTATATAACATTATGAGGCTATAATATAGATATACCCATATCTACTATTTAGCGTACTATAGTATTATATATATATAAAATATAAGTATAGTATATATACCGTATAATATATATACAGTATCATTCATTTGATAGATATACCTAATATATATATATCATTATGTTATATACAGCACTATATATTATAAATATATATATAATATATTATATTATACATATAGTATTATATACCTACATATTATTATATAGGTTATTTTATTTTTCGAAACTTATTATACTATATATATAATATATATATATTGATATATTAATTAATATTATTGTAGTATATATATTATATATATAGGTATATATACAGTATAAAATATAAATATAAAATATGATTATATATATTAAATACTATAACTCTCTATGGGTGAACCGCGTATTGATTAATTCTGTATACACTATACTATTACCGGTTATGTAGCCCCCTGCATACGGATGAGATCGCCTTCGATGAGAATATTCTATCCCATTAATATAGTAGTGGACTCTGTACCAGTCGTGTGAATTACTCGGAGGCCCTACTGACGGAAGAATGGAAAATGACAAAGTTAATACGATATGAATCCCAGAAGATTACTTTATCCCTGAAAGTAATAGCGCGGACAGTAAAATGGTCTACACGAAAATAAAGTATTATACTTTATCTGATAAACGTCTAGGAGTATCTATCAAGTATGATAAGAATATATATAAGATACTACATGTATATCTATATATATATATATTAGTATATCGTCATATGATTATTGTACTTGCATATTATATATATACTATTATATTATAGTATTTACCATAATGGATATATATTAAGTTACATAAATATTATAGTCACTACAAGTAATACAGCGGTCACTGTTAATATTATAGTACTAGGTATGATTATGAGAAGTATAGTAAGTAAAATACGAACTATAGTTCTTACGAATATAAGATTTATATAATATATATACTACGCGACATTTTTTAAAGATAACGTATCTTTATGATCATACTAGTAGGTTTATTATACTAATTTATATATCTCACATATGTATAGAAATATTACTACTCGACACATTACCAACTTACCTAGTACCACACATGGAATAGTTATAATATACTAGTAACCGTTCATGTGAGGCGCTACTTCCCCTAACCGCCCTATGTAACGAGTATAATTATATTATTATGACTAATTAGTCCTTACTAACAGTATTCAAGCGTATATTTATATAGCTTAAGCAATAATAGCCAATAAGCACCCGCAATATATTAGTAGTGAGCACTACGACATACTAACTATACACTTACTTCTATGGGCTATAATATACTAAGTTATATAATTCTTAGCTAACAGTAGCAAAGCCGGCTCTTCTCATGCGGCGGACTATCTAACGCAGCATATGTAGTTCAAGTTAACGTTCTATATTATATATTACTATTCCTATAATACAATATAATATACTATGCAATATAAATATTAATATAATACAAGTAATATAAAAAGCAAATATACTAATAATAAGATTATTTAGATTATAAAGACATTATATAGTGATTTATGTAAAACGTAACTATATACTTAATATATTACCAATAATATATAATACTAATATATATATAAGACTAAATCCCTTCCTCATACATTATATCACTATTTAGAACTATACAACAATATTAATATATACATATAATTCTCATATACGTACTGGCCACCTATCATATATACTATTGCATATCCTACGAAATTACTATTCACTATACAAAGAGCTATAATATACTAGCTATATATATAATATTTACATTAATATATATATATTACTAATATGTATAATATATACTATCCTAAATACTATATACCTCTATCAGAATACAAAACATAGTATATTATATAATATATTATAATATTATATATATATTATTATTATATACTATATTAAATATAATATACTACATATATATATCATACTATATTATGTTACTACTATCTATATTATATACTCTTATATATTTAATATATATTACTCTTATTATATATAAGGAAAAAAAATTGCAAATGGCGAAAGTCGCCTGTACATAATAAGTGAATAAAACCATTTTTTTTCACAGCCTCATGTAATAAAAATCTCTCTAGAAGCTAGATTTATTATATATGATAATATATATATATAAATATAATATATATATCTTATAATAATATAATATTATATACTTATACTAATAATACTACTATTACTAATACCTATATATATATATATATTTATATATATCTCCCTTATATTAGTAATAGGTAGTATAGAATGAACTATTATACTTATAATATATAATTATCATCGCACATATGACTATATACTACCGACTCAACCTTTTACTACTGAACACTTCCTGCCGGCCACTAATACATCACCTAACTATTTATGATAGTCATTCATCATATATACCTAATAGCTACTATCCTATAGTACTTAGTATTGAAGTACTACATAATTATCCTATATATTACCTATACAATTATATATAATATATAAATAACTTACCTTACAATATAAGTAGTTTTTTTAGTTGTATCATATTTATTTATTATTATATTATAGCTAATACGTATATACTATCCTAATATTCAGGGTGAGCTTATACTACTAACCGTGTATTATTTGACTCCCAACTAATATGAGTGATAACTACTATATATACGCAAATAAATATATTCTATATATACTTTATATATAGAAGTATTTATAAATATATGTCTACCTAGTATCTGTACTCTCTACTAGGCTAATAACTAATAGTGACTACATATAATTTACATAGGTCTATATCTCTATCGTATGTATATATATATTATAGATATCTCGTGACCGTATCTACTATATATATAATACGCTGCTTATTATACTATTCTTACTTATATATATTATAATATTTATATTACCCTCTTATACCTTACTTATATATTATTGCTACGTTAATACTCTTAATAATCTACTAGCACTTAATACTCTTTCTTATATTTCTATCAATATACTATACTAACCGCTACCGACTATTATATAATCTTATATAGACTACACTTATGATATGTATATCTACGCTATAGTCACTATCTTATACTTACCCTACCTATATAGCCTTATATATCTACTAGTAGGTTTAACTGTTCAAGGAGAGTGAACTTATTATTTTATATACTCTTTATATATAATTATTCTCGTTCACTATAATAATATATTATTACACTATTTCATTCATCATTCAATTACGGCCAGGAATAATAAACATAACGCGATAAACACAAGACACCAAGCTAACGCTATAAATCATCTTAGGTCGATCTGCATGATCTAGGTAATTTATAAAAAGAGATGTGAAGATTAAAATACTAAAGTGGAAAAAAACTAGAAGAAGTGGCAAAGAATTTGAGAGGAAGAAAGAGGCTGGAAAGAATCGGATCGCGCATCCATAAACGAACCGAACGAGTCTGGGATTTTCCATGCTCACGCAAAATTCATGCGAGAGAAATGAAACACTCCTATGTTTGGAGATTCACGCAAATGAGGTGGAATGAGAGTTGTCAGCTCACTCGAGCAACTGCCGTTGTTAGTATATAGAAACACGAGAAAGTAGCGCCAACGTCACGTCGCTGACTATAGGGAGGCCAAGATAGATATTATGAAAATTGGAGAACAGCTTAATATAAATTTATATTATCGTCCTAGCTTAATTAGATAACTTCCAACTCTACTGCATATCAAAATAACGATAGAAGGTCAGACTCGGTAGAATCTACCCCCATGTTAGATATTGGAAGAACAAGTACCTCTAACCAAACCAGGGCGATAAGGCCCTTATAATAATCAGGATGTAGTACTGTGCATGATCAAGAAAAGAATATCTCCAGCAAACCTGAGGAAGAATTTCCAGCTTTTTCTTGAAGCCAATACTAGCAACCGTTGTTGTTATATGTTAAAGCCAAATATTTTATTTTGTTTAATTGTTGTGATAAATGAGGTATCATCAAGATTCAATTACTTTTAATTATTATATTTAAGATTACATATAATTAACCTAAACAGACGGGGTTTACTATGATATACGCTCATACTATAGGTTGAGACGTTTTGGAACCGTCGAAGAAACAATAGAAAAGTATTCAGGGAGGTCACTTTAGTAGAGGGAGATTTCAAACCACGAACGTTGAGAGTATTGTTATTATAAATGAAGGATTTATGAAAATTTCACAAGGTTGCGGCGGCCACAAACCCCGTATATATCCTAATCCAGAGGTAACAGCCGGAAGAAGAAAGCAATCTGGAAAAGCGAAGACGAGAGGCAAGACTCTAGATGCAAAAGAGGGAGACGATTTGAAACAGAGTGGAAGAATGGAGAGTTAGTCATCGGCATAAAGATGACGAGAGCTTAAAGTTCACTTAGAGGAGAATCAGGTGAGATGAAGTAACGTCAATAAAGACCTGCGAACAGATAAAACCACTCGAAAATTGAAGAAGAGTAAAAAGATCGAGCATCCATCAACGAAGACTGAATGTTTAGCGAACGCAGAGACGAGAAAACAGACAAGATAAGCAAAGACGAAAAGAAGGCTCAATAGGACAGAGACCACTTAGGAGAGTATCGTGAACGAGGTCCACAGCTACGCATCTAGAAGCCACTGTTAACTAATGTCAACGCGCACACAAACCACCGCTTATGGCAACATCGGCGGGCAAGGCGCAGGAAGACTGAGAAAATCAGAAAGGATATATGTCACGCAGTTGATCTGGAGTGATCTGAAAGAAGGGAAATGTAGACCTTGCCAGATATAGATCCAGGAAATGAGAGTTCAGGAGAGTTTCAAAGATTTTAGATAGAATACAAGTGAGAGACTTAGGACGAGAGTTGTGAAGGATCAAACGGTGGACCCCCGCTGCCTTTTCGGGAATTGGCTGACACTATGCGTGCCTTCCACCACGCGAGAAAATGAGTACCTCACTACACCTCTGGTTAAAGGACGACACGACGCATGACTCGTTGAGCGAGAAGGACAGGAGTCAAGCCTCGAGGAAGCACACACTCCTCAAAAAATATCGGGAGAATGCCATCACACGGCCACTAGTCGTTCACTGACGTTCATAGATCTCAGACGATCCCCATGCACCGATCTATGATATACGCGGTAAGACCGCATAAATACAACTATCTGAGAGAAGAAGAAGCAGTAGGAGGGATGCCGGAATCGTCTCAGTGGAAGCCAGAATAGATGAAAAAAGAGGCCGAAAGATTAGCCTGTTTTAGGAGAAGTTAGCTATAGAACCCGCTCAGAGCGAATAATGGAGGAGAAGGCAGATTTACAAAAGTTATCTACGAGTGTTTAGAGAACACTGAACGTTATCAGTAGGACGCGCAAGTAGGTTTGTCGCACACTTTCTTTTGTGAAGCGCGCTTAGCTCTGCGATAATAGCCCGTGCAATTGATTCCGAGCGATGGAAAAATAGTAAGAGATCGATAAGGAGAACGAGAGTTTTCACCATGCAATAGACAATGTCTACCTGCTGAATGGAGCGAAACATTCCCATCGCCACATGGCATTTTGTACGAGAAAAAGACTTTATGAAGATGAATGACACGCTCATACCCTCGACGAATTATCGGACCCAATTACTTTATCAAGCAGTGGAGCGAAGAAGTCCTCTTGAGTCAATTAGAAGAATTCACCTCCAGCATATTTGTTAAGAAACGATCGCAAAAGCCCCCAATTAGCCGTAAAGTGCCAGAATGTTACGTATGGGCATGGTGGCACGCTGAATGGAAGAAACACGTTCTTTACAAATTAAGATGCTACAGAATTGTCAGCGAAGTATACCTCATATGAGGAAAGATATGGTGTAGTTATTATCGAGAAGAGTAAGATGTGAAAAACATGAAAATCAAGCGTGGGTTCAAAGAATTGGTTAGGGATCAGGTATCTGGTACTATCATGTGTACGGTTCTTTAGACTATATAGCTGGTGTCAGATCCGTTGAGAACTCTAGATTGTTTTCGAGCCTCCTCCCCCTCCTCATTCATTGTCATGAGAGGAGACCCAACCTCCATTCAGTGGGATGTACGTTGAAATACTCCTAGAAACTGAGAGATTGTGGATGCCAGATTTCTGGATGGAAGAAGTAACAGTCTCATGAGAGTAGTAATATTCAAAAAGGAGGTAAAATCTGTTCCATTATTGGAGCACCCAAAAAGTCGGAAAACACAAGATAATGGTAGTAGTAGGGAGAAGATTTATACATTATGAACCATCGAAATTTAGGAGTATTCAGTCTCAAGACGTGTCTTACAGATGAATGTTCTCATATAGCGAACATGTATCTCAAGCAGGAGCGACAGACCGTCGGGAGAGTGGAGAGTTGACAAGAATGTACACTAGATCTGATCGTAGATATCTGAAATATTGTCTCATCGACAAACAGAAAATGTGCGCCTGGCTCAAGCTAGAGTCTCAACGATAGTTAACTGGAACAAGTGTCTAGGTAGAAAGAAGTATAGCGAGGTCGATCATTCTTCCACGAGATTCTATAGGTTAGCCGTTCAAGCCGGACGTTGGCAAGTCAAATAGAGAACCCCAGCCTGCGCCCACCCCTACCATCCTCTCTGTCCAGTCATTCAATCTTGCACCACCAAACAAACACACACAGGCGACCATTACACCAGCCACTCAAAAGATCCATCTGGATTTTGGTTTTTATCTAAACACTCCGTGCATTCCACCCAACATAACACAGCACGATCACCAGACTGCGCGTACAATAAAAAATAATGAAACAAAGTAATATATATACTATAATATATATATATATATATTATATATATTAAATATACATACATATATATTAGCTTCAATATTATCTAATATATATATATTTATACTATAATATTACTATAATAATGATAGGTACATACTATATATATATAATTATATATATAATATATAATATAATATATATATATATATCCATATATATATAAATATATATATATATATAATATATATATATATATATATGTTAGATATAATATTAATTTTCACATAATGAGATTAATTATACTTTGTATTATTATCTATGGCGTATATTATTATTTTATTATCATTAATAGATATGTAATGCAATATTAATATTCATTAATACTATTATAATTATATTATATTATTATATTATTATTATATTAAATTATTATTATTAATATTATTTCATTATTTATTTTATAATATTAATTATTATTAATTATTATTTATTATATCCTTTATCATTATCATTCATTATTGTCATTATAATATCATTATTATTCATTAATCATTATAATTATCATTATCATTAATCATTGTTATTGTTACTTGTTATTGTTATTATTGTTATACAAATTTTAATGTTGATACATATGTTTAGTAATTAAAATTATTAATTATTAATTTATTGTTTGATTAATCATTATTAAATTATAGTGATTCTAGTTTAGGTCTCGGTGTATTGTTTGAATGACTATTATTTAATAGTATTATTATTATTATATATACATTATTAAGCTTAGCATGTATATTAATGAATATTATTAACATGAATACGTTCTTCCTCAAAATTCAATATCACAATTTAAAAAATATAAAATTAAATCAGATATCTGCTAAAATTATCTTCAAGGGGTTTAACATCTTTTTCTATTTCTAATTATTTTAACTGTATCAGACGTTGTCACTATTTGTGATCAAGAATCGTTTGTGTATATTCATTCATTCGCTATTATATTATTATGTTTATTATTATTAGCATTAATTATTATTAATTATTATTATTATTATTATTATTATTTATTATTATTATTATTATTATATTATTATCTATATTATTATTATTTATTTATTATTATTATTATTATTTATATATTATTATTATTATTATTATTTCTATTATTATTATTATTATTATTATTATTATTATTATTATTATTATTATTATTATTATTATTATTATTATTATTATTATTATTATTATTATTATTATTATTTCATAAAAATGACATCATCATGAATATACCTTGTGCCCCTGTTTATATATTGTTTTGTTACGTATCAGTAAAGTTGGCAACAACTAAATGCAACCTATCGTCTGGATCTACAATTTGAGAGGTCAAAAGTCTGACTATTTATAACACCATCACGACTCGATCATTTATTTCTACCTAATATATAAATACTTTATATATGAATCGTGTAACAGATAAGGATAATGACCAACACACGAGAAGAATTCAAAAAATGTTCCTATGTAACAATTATATAAGGAACTTTTCGTATAATGAATACATAACTTGTGCTATTGTTACGTTACATGCTTATTTCTGTTTCCTATAATATACCATTTTGATATGCTCTCTTTTTAAGACCTTTTTATTATTATTATTATTATTATTATTATTATTATTATTATTATTATTATTATTATTATTATTATTATTATTATTATTATTATTATTATTATTATTATTATTATTATTATTATTTTTATTTATTTTTTATTTTAATTATATTAATATTAATATTAATATCTAATATTAATATTTAATATTAAATATTAATATTTAATATTAAATATTATATATTGAATATTTATATTAATATTAACTATTAATATTAACATATAATATTAAAATTAATATTAACTATTAATATTATTATTATTGATTATTATTATATATTTATTATTATTGATTATTATTGATATATATTATCCTATTATATGTTTATTAACTATAAAATTCATGATATTATAAATCTTAATTGTTAATGTTCTACTCCTATATTTTTACTATTTTATAATTTTTAATTAAAATTATTATTATATATTATTATTATTATATTATTAATTATTATTATTATTGTTATTATATTATTATTTTGTTCACTTTTATTCATTATTATTATTATTATTTGATTATTCCCTTATTATTTATTGTTTATCTATTTTATGATTATTATTCATTATTATTAATGTATTTAATTATTGATTATTATTATTATTATTATTATTTATTCATTATTAATTAATTTATTGATTATATTTATTATTTTTATATATCATTATTATATTATATATTATTAATTATTATTATCTATTATTATATTATTATTAATTATATTATTATCTATTATTAATTTATTATTCATTTTATATATTATTATTATTATTATATTGATTATTATTCTATAATTACATATTATGATGAAATATTAAATTACCTCCATTAATATAATATTAATATTAATATTAATATTAATATTAATATTGTTATGCTAATATTATTATTCCTAATATTAATATAAATATTAGGATTAATATATATAGTAATATGAAGAAATTATATTTATATTGAATTATTATTATTACAGATTTACATTCAAAAGGAGCTTCGTTCTTTTAGATATATACCTGAAAGGGCGCACGTGACGTCATTAGGTGCGCAAACGTCAGAAACAGTCTTATCATGGGCACGGGTGTTGACATGTGACGTCCCAGAAGTGCGATAATTTTTACGCTTGTCGGTCGCGAATGGTTGAAGACTTACTATATTGTCGTGAGTTTATATTATATTATATACCTATATTATGAGTATATATATATTAACTTTATATTAATAGTATAATATACTAATAATATTATATATAACTTCATATTATATATAGATAATATTACTTATTACATATCTTCCGTTTCTTATTTTACGAAAGTTTGTTATAGAAATAACTATATTATTAGTATATAGCTAAATCAAACATGTCCCCTCAAATGGTTTCCGAGATTTAATAGCAGTGAGCAGGTAATTATATTGTGCTAATAAACTGTCCCAGAAAACCTCCCATTTTGGAGATTATTCGAGTTTTGATGGGCTATATCACTAACGAATACCACGGGTAGTCCGCCCCGATTCAGGAGTCGCCGTTTCTCGGCCTCTAAGTGGACTACGGGGGTGACTAGATTCTCCCCCCTTCTCGGGGATGCGTCTACCGGAACCCCGTCCTTTGTGTCGCTTTGTGTCGCGGCGGTGTGTTCTCCGACCATTCCCCTTCCCGGGCGTTACCTGAAACGTCCCCCCTCTTCGTGTCCCCCATTCGCTCGACACCCCCTAAAAAGTCGGGAATACTCAAAATTATAGGCCATAATTATATATATATTATATATATATATACTTATATTTATTATATTATAGTTATACTATATATATATATATTTATATCTCCTATATATAGCCCGCCATAAAAATATATATATTATCATAGTAATATGTATAGTCTACTCATATATATACTATATGATCTAGAATTATGTGTATTATTATGCTTTTAAATATTACCTCAACAAGTTTGAAATTGTACGTATCACGGGTCTCAAAACAATTTTTGCAATTAAATGTTTACATGTTTAATGTTGAGAAAATTGAAATTTTTAAAAAACTTCGATGACCGGCTCTATCTAGAACATTTAGTTTATCACAGTTGTATACATATTTTATGTTCTCACGATTACACTTATGTATATTAGTAGAAAGGCCAAAAAGTACTTTTCGTCACCTCATTAATTCATCTTATACCACAAATGGACCATCACTAGTTAATTTCATAGACGCACTTTTAATCATCCTTAACAATACCTTTTCAAAAAACTAAAAAACCAATATTATTTAGCAATAGTTTACGTATTAAAACTGTTCATGTTAGCCTACCTAGTTTCATATTATAATATTCCACAATATATGCCAGATTCTCTTCTAAACACTATTGCGCAACATACCAATATATCTATATATATATAAGTATATCTATATATTATATATAATATATTATATATAGAATATATATATAATATATATACTATATATTTAGTATAATCTATATATATATATTAATAAGTATATATGGAAATCAGTATCGTATATTGGCTACACGACTAATATATATACCGATAATATATATACGGCTAAATATTATATCATAAATTCCCGCAGCTTAATTCGGTTAATATACGCTAGTGTAACGACAGAATCCTTATAACCAGCATCTTACGTCTAAACCCACGTTCACTAAGTAACGTCCACTCATCATATATCAGCTATTAGCACGTACATACTGAGCGAACCGCTCCTGTACTGTAACATTAACATTAAAACGGCTCACTAAATAACCATTATTATTAAATATATGATTTATTATTTATTATTTCATTATTATTATGTTATTATTTATTATATATTATTATTATTATTATTTATACCCTTATTATCATATAATATTAATTATTTATTAAATTATTATTTATTATTATTATTATTTTTATTATTATTAATTATGCTATGTAATTATTATTATTTGATTAATTATTAATCTTATTATTATCTTATTAATTCTATTTAATTATAGAAATATAGACTATTATATTTATTTATTTATATATTACTAATTATTATTTAGCAAAACCTGTCATTATATACTAACACAAAACGAGTAAGATAAACCTATTTTACAAAATCTTTCGTGATACCTAAATAACATATGACTAATTGCAACTCGAATTGCGAGTTTAATTGAGCTTTCCACTAAAAGTTCTATTCTCGCTTATGACGGATTGATGATGACCAATGAGGTTTCATTTAGATAGGAACATGAGTGGCATAGACTTTATTTAAGTTTTAACATTCTCAATATATTGCTCATCACTTCGCTGTTGTGCAGAATGCATATATACCTCGTTGGCATTGAGTTGTACGTTTAGTTAATTTTAGTACCTCAATAGAATACAAGATATATATCATAATTCGCATTTTAAACCAACTTCTAATTATTATATATACTCAACACATGCAATGACAGGCCAACACCGCACGCACACACGAACGCACGCAAATATAACATACTAACAAGTTCGATCCTAGGTTAATATATGATATAATATTATAATTAATCAACTATCAATACACCGATTACGTAATATAACTTTTACTATTATAATATATAAGGTCTTGCATAATCTTATAAGTATAAAGACTTAATATTTACATTTCCTTTGTCATAACCTTCCGTTACACTTATATATATAATAACCTATAATCTTATATAAAATATTTCATATTAATCTCTAAACCTATCATCAGTATATTTTTATCAATAAACTTAAATAACTTAAACAAATATATTATACGTTACAGCTAACCTTACGTATATACCCCTATACTATTTAAATATCGTACTATGTGATATTTTCTCTGACATAAAATATTTATAGATAAGCCTACTATATATTCACAAACCCTAAGTATATCAAAATCAGACACCTTTTTTGAAAATCATAGATACATATTATAATTTATTTAAACAAATAAACTATATATCAAAAGATGCTGTAGTACTAGTGGACCGCATAAATCATGACAATTGTATATCTTTAGTTGCGCTATAATGTAAATGCGTATTCCAATTAATATGCTTACTATATACTAATACCTATCCAATAATATATATTGGTAATGTTAGAATTAGCTAATCTTGAGTTCAACGTACATCAGTATATTAAAATAATTAAACATTTCCATTACAAAAAAAGTGTAAATCACGATTATCTGAAAAGTTTTTCTTATACGGCATTTTTCGCTGTATTTTACGCATATATTTTAAAATAGAAAGACCTATTTAAAATAAATAACCGTTCCGAAAATTTTAAACGGCCAATTTTCTCGTTTTTAGGGATATCGCTATCGATGCTTTGTTCCGACTAATTATATGTAGCGATGTTGCAATAATAATTGACTCCAGATAGTCGATAATTTTGAACAGATTTAACGATCAAAGCAATTCGACTGTGTTTTAGGCAAATTTACGTTTACGTATATTTAAATCAATAAAAAAAAAAATTGCAGCAGCATCGATCCTTTAAAAATATCAAATAACCAATTAAATCAATAAAATGAAAAAATCTTGCATCTAAAGTAATAAAACAAACATTCTTTTTCTTTTTAATACACACATCTAGCGCAATATGACCAATACTCACCCTACAAAAGAAGTATATTATACCAAATACTTATATTACTAGTCTATCACGACATTTACAGGCGAGTTGACCTCTTAGCTAGCTATATAATCTACTCATATAGCCAATATTTTACGAACCCCTAGTATACAACAATAATGATATACTCACTCCACTGTGACCTCAGTATTCATAGTCATATATATATATACTCTTTTAGTTGTATATATATATGATATTTATGGGCAATTAATTTTAAGATTGTACCAGTAGAAAAAAAATTTTTCGAGTACGTTTTAAACAAAGCTGCGCGAGTCGCGTATTAGATCGACTCGCGCTGGAGTTCGACTGAGTTGGATACTCCGCCCACATGCATCCACTATATTACGGCTAAGTTAGTATATTTACAGTTATCTACTATATATATTAACTAATACGCTCTTCTAATTATCCGTATATTATATTACTACTATAACATATCACTCCAATATATCATATATACCTAATATATACTACTTATACTGCAACAATAGCATTACTACCCTGAGTTCAATCTATTATATAATATATGTTATACGAATAATGTGATTATACGCTTACATATACTGTTACGTATATTACTAAATATAACTAAAAGATAACCTATATATATATATATTATATCACGGCACCATTTAGGGGGCTCGAGGCCGACGGGAAACAGACAAGGCGGGACGTTTTCCACTTTACCTCCGTAGTGTGGAGGGAGCGGGAGAACCCCCCGCGACACCAAATACCAAAGAGCGGGGCCAGGTGTTTCCGGAGACCCTCCCCGGAGGCGGGGGAAAACCTAGTTACCTACCCTTTCGTATCCCCGGGAAGCCAGAGAGACCCCGACTTCTTGCTTATCGGGGCGGGTTATTCTATATCCTTGGGTACCCCAGTATAGTTGTTAAAAAAAATCTTTTTAAAAACTCTGCTGTCTTTTTTTTAATTGTCTTTTGTCTTTTCATTAAGCTTTAATTTTTTTTAAACTAATTGGTACCCCAAGGTTAGACCGCCCCGATGGCAGAGAATCGGGGTCTCTCCGGCCTCCCGGGGAGACGATAAGGGTAGGACCTAATTTCCTCCCCTCCGGGGAGCGGTCTCCGGACTACACTCACCCGCTCTTTGCTATGGGATGGTCGGCGGGGGTGTCCTCCTGCCCCTCCCCTACGGACCTGTTATGGAATTTCCGGTCCCTCCCATCTGGTCCCCCAGGCTCCGAGCTCGCCTCTCTGATGGCGCTGCGGTAGAGCAATGTTTAAATAAAAAATTAAAAATAAAAAAATAAAATAAATAAAAAAAAATGAATTATATATATATCTATAAACTACTATAACATAAATTAACACTTTACTTAACAGCTATATTAGAAATAATAATAGTAAGATATAAAGTATATATATACTATAATTATTTATGGTATATATCCCCTACTGGGCGTGTTGAAGATACATTATTAAATCCTAATCCAGATAGTATTATAATATATACAATTTCACATAAAGGTAATTAGTAAGTAGCGGCACTTATAAAATAGTATAATGTATAGTGATTTATATTTAACTAATAGATATAAGTACTATATCTAAATATAACATATAGTATATAGATACTATATACACGTACTATAAGTATATATAATATATAAAATTCTATATATAACCCTCTTATGAATGATAATATATATTTTATATATAATATATATCATATTATAAAAATATCTATTATATTTATTTAGATTATATAAAAGTTTTCTAGATTAAATTAACGATTATTATATAAAAGATATTAAAAAAAAAAATCTATACTTTGAATAATTTACTATATATATAATTATAAGAATATTAATATAATTAATAATATAATTATATAATATATAATAGACAGTGATCTATTTAATTTCCAATACATAGGTTGGAGAATTCCTACATTCATGTGAAATATAATATTGATGTAATCCGCTTATTTGCCTTATGAACCTTATAATTTTGTTACATTGTGTTCTTCTTATCTCTTGTTTTATATTAAATATAAGATAATTATCATATCTATATCATAAATTATATAAATATAAGTTATATATATATTATATAGATTTATATATATTTTATTAATTAAGAATTATATTTTTATTGCATCCAAAGTGTATGGTTAGGCGTACACAAAGAGAATTGTCGTTTTGACTTTGAAATTTTGTGTGAAAAGTAAAATCGATTAAAAAAAAATAATATCTCCGCGATTACGAATGTATCGATTAATCTGAAAACGCATTCACCGAACAGTGATTCCTCATCTCCTACACTAGATAACGGACAAGAATACAAAGCCGATTGTCCAGTAGATTTTCAGAGGGCGGTTAAATATGTAATTATTTTTACGTGAATAATATTGGCATGAACCTCTCACAAAAATAAAACTCAAAGGGCGGCGTTCTACGAACACATATCGTCAGAATTTTTGCACATATACATACCCGTTTGGGTAAAACGAAATGTTGGTCTATAATTTAGTGGAACACTAATTCCCACTCGCTCTACCGGTGACTCGCGAGTTTAGTAATACATGAAAACACGACGGGGTATTTACCACTCACTGAGGTTAAACACTTCATACCTCGTTCTTTGTGTACTTTTTGTGCACTATAGTATACTTATAATACGTAAGTTTACTTTTTAATAATAGACAGAGTACTATGATAATATGTCTGCGAGAGGGTAGCGATTGCCTCTACGCCGTACCTCACTACTAACAACGGGTACTCGTACGTATAGAAATATATCAGTCTACTTATATATTATAGCTCTATAGATACTATATATTTAGAGAAGACCAGAGACGACTCCCTCACGCATGAATCAGTTCGACCCGCTGCGAGCCGAAGGCCGAGCGCAGCCTGAGAGAGAGAGAGCGCAGGCCACTCTACCCTGAAAGTTGTGGTAAAATAATGTCTGAATTATAAAACACGAGATTAAAATATATACTATGATATTATTTTCTCAAAGATAGTCCTCCTTTATATTTTATTTATCTATCTGACTATGACACATAATAATAAAAATTTGGTAATCTCTTCTGAAAGTAGGCTGTCTAATTTCAGCTCTAAAGTACTACTCACGATCTCTAAAAAAATTATAGCTAACAACACATAAAAATTATAATAATCAAGCATAAAATTTATATTATTTATCTATAGTGCTTCTCTCATAGGTTTTGTGAGTAGAGTCTGAAATCAGATATATTTATGTGGGCATTTAACGCATAACTGAGCATTGGATTATTTATTTATTATATTTATTTAATTATATATCTGATATATTATATATTCTCATATAATTATATATAGTTATTTATTCTCTATCCATGCTGTTATTTATGGTTGTTAGCATTGATATTATAAGTCTATTTGAGTATGGATACTGTCATAGTCACTATAATTGCTTCATTTTGTTAGGTATGTATTTTTATATTTATCATTTTATTTATTATTATCACTATTTATTTTTTCTCATTATAATGATTATTATTATTATTATTATAATGCACCAATGTTTTCAGGTATATCATCAGCCATATCTATTCATCATTTATTATATATTAGTATTATTATTCTGTAAAACTATTTAAAATATTATTATTATTATGTGCGATTATTCATCCCTTACTTAATGTATTCTATTATTATTATTTACAATATTGATAATTTATCTTAACTGAGATATATATTTTATTAGAAACGAGCTATTGGTGATTTAATAACTACTCCAAGTATTACGACGTATTATCTTTTATCTGATTAATCTCATACTAAGTTACATTTAGATATAATTACATTAATTATTATATTATTGATAATTTATATAATATATATTATTCTAATTATATTATCATATTTAATTATATATTATATTATATATTATCTTACATTAATAATATAATTAATTTATATTATTAATTACTAATCTATTTATACTATATTATTTATTATTATATATCATATCTTATATATCTTATTCATAAACAAAATTTACATTAAAAACACTATATATATTGAGGATACTGGGAATAATCCCTATTTGGATTGGATATAGGTATCTATATATTTATATAGTATATAATTTTATTATACTTTATATTAATTAATTATTTAATTATTATATTATTATAATTATATATATTATTATATAATTCAATTTACTTATATACATTTATTATTCATTATATATTATTTAATTATTATTATATTATTTATATATTTATATTTATAATATTAGTATTATATTATTATCTATATTATATATATTATTATTATTGTATTATATATATTTAATTATTATTATTTATTATTATTTAATTTAATATATTACTTCATTTATTATATTATTATTATTATTATTAATTATATATATTAATTATTATATTATTATTTCTAATTTAATTATATTTTATTATTTATATTATTTATTATTAGTAATATAATATATTATTATTATTTATATATATAATATTATTATTATTATTTATTATCCATTATATTATTATACTATTATTAGTTATTATTATTTATTATTATTATGTAATAATTATAAAATAATATTATTAATTTCGTACTATTTTCCCCCTGTATATTATTTATTATTCATTCTGAAGCGTTGATGGAGAATGGAAATTATGGAGTATAACATATTAAATTATTAAAATATATTATAAAATATAATATATTCAATTATTATTAAATATACATTATTATAGATATTATAATATATAATTAGTATATAATAATATATTAAATTAAATAATTATTTATAATAATTAATCAAATATAATAATTAAATAATAATAATTAATAAATTAATTATAATTAATTAATAATTATAATTTATAATAATAATAAAATACATAGATATAATATATAAATATAATTATCATAAATATATATATATATACATAAATATTAAATAATTATATATTAGATATTATATTATTAATAATTAATATATATATTATATATTAAATATAAATATCATAATATATATATATATAGAAAGAGATTTTAAATAGAACTAAATATATAACCTATACTCTATATATTAATTTAAAAATATTATTATATAATATATTGAAAAATAATATAATATATTAATATTTAATTATATTTATAATAGATTATTAAATTAAAAATTAAGATATAGATTTAATGTATATATTATATATATATTATATATTAATATTGATATTATAATAACTATATATATTAAGAATTTATTATATTAATATAATAGTATAGTATAGTATATAAAACTAGTTACCGATCATTGAAGTGAGTCTAGTAGTACTTTCTCAATCACAATAATAAATATAAGTTTCATAATTATGTTTAAATATAAAATAAGGAGCGGACGTCATTTAAATGAAATTCGTAGTTTATATACACTCATAAAAATAATAATATTTTATAGATATTATTATTACCATAAAAATGAATATATAATACCTAACGTTTACCTATTTAAGACTAAGGCCCCCCTCTTCTTATTACTTCGGCAATTTCCTTAGCTGACTTAGTATGTTTAGCGACATAAAAATTCGTGTTACAAAAGAAAAGTTTTTCCAAAGTAAAAAAATTATAATTATATGAGAATATAATATGGTAACAATAAAAAATATAATAGTGATATTAAGTATAAATAATAAAATATCAGCCAATATATATATATAGTTATAATTTTAAATTTATTAATAATAATATAGTTTTACCTAATGATTAGTGACTAATTGACTAATAAAAGTGATTTATAATTAGATTATATGAATTATGAAAAATAAAATATAATGTAAAATGATGATTAAGAATGAAAATATAGAATTATAAAGAATAAATAGTAGATTAATCAAAGTAATTTAATAATTTTCAATTTACTAAAATATTTATATATTTTTATCATATTCAAACTATTTTTTTCAAAAATATTTTATACGGAATATATAAGATAATATCAAATTCTTAGAAATATAGATGTCGGACATGAGATCTATACAATACTAAATCTGAGATAATTACAGAGACGAATAATAAATATACATAACAATAAGAATATAATAAATTAAATTAAATATATATAATATAATATAATAATATAATAATATAAGATAAAAATAAATAATACATAATTAATAATTAATTAATAAAATATAATTAATTATATTAATTATAATAATTAATAATATAATTACTAATAATTAAATATTGATATTAAAATTAATGAATATAATATAATAATAACATAATATTTAAAATTATATTCAATGATTGAATTATCTTGTTAACACTATATGTATAAGATAAATGATTATAACAATAATAATTAAATTATATAATAATTATAAATAATAATATTATAATAATCAATAATATATAATAATTAAATTATAAAGACCAATAATTAATATTAATAATAAATATTAAATAATATATAATTAATCATACAATATATTACATAATAATAAATAATTAATATATTTATAACTAATGAATAATAATAAAAATAATTTAAATATATATATAATAATTATTCATATATAAATGATAATTATATTTATTATATCAAAATCTCATTTTATCACCATCACTTTCACTATCTTGCTCTTCTATGCCTCTTCTTTCTACATCTAATATCTACATGTCCATACTTAACTTCACTACTGATACTCCGTGGCGTGTTACTCTATCTAAAACTACTACCACTTAGTTCTTTCTTTTGTTCTACCTTATTTTTCCTTAATATCCTTCTATTTTCTTCTTCTCTTATTATTATTTTATCTATTTATTACTATCTTCTTATATTTTTATTTTTCTAATTTTATCTTCATTACTGTATTTACTCTATCTATAACCCATATCATTTTATCCGTATCATACTACTTGAATAGGATAACGGCGGTATAAGTCATACTCACGTAAGCAACTACCATCATACTTGCCCAATCATTAGTGAACTCGTACGATATACTCTAATCTGTATAAGTACATAGCAAGTATCCAGAGATAAAACTTGAACTAATAACGTAACTAGATTAGATATATACACAATACGTGTACTCTATAAATATTAAATCATAGAGACATATCTCATTATATATTTACGTCAAAATTTGCAAGTCATATATTACAGATGATGCGATAGAAGTGAGATATCAGATCAGAACTACAGAGAAAGTTAAAGTAACATATACTGTGCTACATAGTTAGGTGATTTACACTAGTCTAGCTCCGACAACTACCTACCCGTCACATCGATACATGGGTATTACGCACCGAATTATCTGAATATATGTATTGCAGAAATTAGGTGTATAATAGGCTCTCTATTTCATTATACTGAGTATATTTATATCAGCTATCTAACATTCTACTCTCGATGCGAATTCTACAAGCCTTATTCCAATTTTCCTAAGGTAATCAAACCGCTTCATGATTGCATTTTCAGGACGCTATCTAGAACATTAAGAGATACATAGAACAACGACGGTGTAAACATTAGAGCTTTTATCAAAGATTACATATCGGCTTGCGCCACGGTTCAGCGATCATAACTCTCGCGAACGGATGTCTTGGCCCAACTTCGAAGCACCAGAGAGGCGGCGAGGCGGCGGGGCAGTCGCGAGAGCGAGCGCGGACATGACGTCATTAAGGGGCGTAAGGTAGGTCTGGGGGATATGATTGACGGGGTGTCTGCGGATGGGGGAGGAGGGCGGTTATGAACTGCAGGAGGAGGGGGTCGAAGGGAGTGCGGTGGTAAGCGGTGGTTCGAATAAGATACACCGGCGAAAGGTGAAGAAAGGGGCGCAGCGCGCGAGAACAGCGGGGGGTGATAGAGTGATGGCGTGAGTGGCAGGCGTGGTGGCTCGAGCGGGCCCTACCGTGAGTGCGGCTCGTCATCCGATATCTTAGTGATTCTACCTTATATCCAATGAATGAAAACAACAACTAATCTTTATTTAGAATATAAATGTGAAGCGCGTAACTAAAGTATATAAGTTCTTTGTATTTACATAAACATAAAATTCATACTATAGATACCTTGAGAGTTATATTCTAAACACACTCTCAAGAGAGAGGATGAATAGAATACCGATTTAACTTATAGTGATGAATATTAAGATAAATAACCTTACATCCAAGGAGTGACTCTACGTAGATTGTAGCCTCAGGAGAAATTTTAATCCTTAAAGCTACTCAAATCACTCTTATCTAACATTTGTATTATTTGCCACACAATATATTATTATATGATTAGTTCATGAAGACTGACGAGACAGGTTATTTTTGAGTCTGTCACTCTCAAATATTGTTAAATTAGTGCGTGTGAGAAAGTCGATACGTCCGATGAGGATGACACTGAAGTGGACTCAGGCCGAAACTTATTAGATTAAACAGCTACTCATAAAGCTATGGTCACTTCTATATCTATATATATATGTACAAATAGAGAAAATAGTCCTGCAAAAAAAAATCAATAGCACATGACGCTGGTTGATCATAAAATGCTAATATTTGTATTAGCAAAATAAATAAGGACTTGGATGTACTAAAAAAGCTAATAATAATCGATACTTTATGTCTATTATAAAAAATTTATTGAACTCACTATTATCAAAAGTTTAATTAATTATCTTATTACTATAATCTCTAATTATTTGCAAATTAATAACTCTCTATAATATATCACAATCATCTAATTTAAATTATTATAGGGTTGTTGGAGTAATTTGCTTTGTAAGAGTACGGAGTAGTATAAGTAAGGTTAGATACTCCGCTCGAAACCAAATTTTACAAAAGTTGAGCTTCCAGCAACTATTTTGAAGTTTGCGAGACTAAGGTAAGATAGCTAGAGAGCTGCGCAGATTGACTATATGATATTGAGGCAACTAAACTCCAAGATACGTCAACACAGCGATTCATTTTTACAAAATAAATATTAAAGAACATTAAATATTGAATTTGAATAAAATCGAGTTCGACAAAACATAAATTTTTGAAAATAATATGAATATGTGTGTTACATACTATTATTTTCTCCTTACTCGTTTCTATAATTCGTCGCGGCAGAGATGAGTACGTTCCTATGACCAAATCGTAGACAAAATATGTCTAATTTTAATTTATACTATACATTAACACAAACAACAACACACACACACACACACCCACAACAACACTACAATCAACACACACCATCTACCCATCATA
Source organism: Trachelipus rathkii (assembly GCA_015478945.1). Taxonomy (NCBI): domain Eukaryota; kingdom Metazoa; phylum Arthropoda; class Malacostraca; order Isopoda; family Trachelipodidae; genus Trachelipus; species Trachelipus rathkii. Next base: position 38,254 of record JABUQX010027814.1, on the reverse strand, counting down.
ACAACCATCAACCTACAGCGACAACACTTTCGCGACACACTGAGCACACCTGCACACACAACACCATCAACATCCTATCGACATCAGCAACATCACACCACGACACAGACAAGTGCTGTTCTACTTTAGTTTATTCTTAGTTAAGATCTTTATCTTATTTTCTCCTACAGTACTATTAGTAATAATTAATCTTATAATGTTTGTAACTATAATGAGTATTCTAATATACTTAAACATAATGAGATAAAAATAATAGTTTTATTGAAGTTTTATTTAAACTTAAGTGCCTTTAGTATATACTACTCATATATACTACTATTATGAAACTAACCGGAGTTACATGTCTATACAACTAATGCCACTGCTACATTACATTTTGTAATCTCAGATGTTGTTGGAAGTGAAGTATAGTTAGAGAAGGATACGTTGTATAGGTGTCAGCTCGTTTCCAGTTAGCTGCAATATCTGTACCAGTTCATGAATGTTTATTTCTAATAAACACTAATATAGTGCATCGAAGTCAAGTGCTACTTAATATCCTTGTTCTGGTGAACTTGATGAATACACATTGCTAGAACCATTGTTGTCCCAATCTCTTAAAGTCTTCAAAGAATGTGCGCTAATTAAAACAAAAATAAAGTATAGAAATTAAAAATCACAAAAAATAAGACACATGTCGAATAAGTATGGATACATATAACAATGATTACTACAGATAAAAAAACATACATACAGATAATCAACAAATACAGCGAAAAAAAGAATAACATAGATTGCGCATACAGTGAACCACAGGCACACAGTACTACCTGCGTGCAAAATTTCACATGGGAAAAGTGTGTAAAAAAATAAAACATATTAATAAAACAAATATTATTGCTTAATCTAATAGCACCTATAGTCTATTATATACTTAAGAGGCTCCAATAAGTCTATATGCAATCTAATACCTCCATCTATGAATGCGCTCGTGTGATCTAAACTACCTCGTAGATCATACATAATATTAATTAATCTCTGCTGTATTCGTTTACTATTTTGGGTTACATACAAGAGTTTTAAATTACCCAAGGCGAGGTACCGAAAATTTATACCGGACCTTCTTATGGTTCAACATTTCCGTTAGTACGAAAAATAAAACGGTTAGGACATAAACACGGTAATCAAAACAAGGTAATAATGAGATATATAATATATATCACGCACCCCACTCCTCGGTGACGAAGGGTGCTCAGATACTCCACGAGAACTACCACCTACGCACTTTATCCTGTAAATGAGATAAATATTGAGAGAAGACTCGACAGGAAACGAAGGAAATGCGTGGGTATATCTGCTCGCAGACCCCTTTCTACTCCTCAGGTATATGGGAAAAACATTCACCCCCTATAGTTACACGCGTCGGCTCAGAGCTCCACTTAGTTCGTGCCGTATTGTAAAGAGCTAATAAATTTTTAATTAGAAAGTTATTTATTATTAAACGAGAACACCAATAAAAGTCTCTCTAAGATTAGAGCCTTCTAAATCATATCTATGTAATAGTTAGTAGTAACAATAAATTTTTTTTCAATATGTATATACTGTATTTTTATTTTACATTATATCGCCTATGTGCAACATTTAACTATCTAGGAATTCCAAAAAATGATTTCTTTTTGCTGTAAGTTCTATGTATTTATTTGTATATATATATCTTATATATCCATTATATATATATATACTATAGATATATATATTTATATATATAAATATTACTATATTAGTATATATATATACCTATATATATTATATATATTATATATATATATATATAATATATATATGAATAACTTTATATATATATATATAATATACTATATGTTATATACTGTATATTATATAGAATATGAATATGCCCTATGAAAAGTTTATATCTAGCTCATATTCATTATTTATAATATATAGTATATATATATATAGTTATATGATATATTCATATATCATATATATATATCATATAGATATACCTATATATATATAATACTACCTAATACTAATTAAATTATATATCCATATATATACTACCCTCATACTATAGTATAGCTTATACTAGTATACATACTTATACTATCCGTATGATATAGCCTATATATATATATATATAATACTATATATATAAACAAAACAAAATTATAAAATATATATTAGATATGAGTATACTTATATCAATTATATAAGATAACGATTTATATATATATAACGCTATAATATATATAATACTATAATATTATATACTATAATATACGTATATACTAGATATAATCACTAAATAGCTTGCCATATGCTGTCTACCCGGCTATGACCTCCATTACTCTATATATATCCCCTCTCTGTCATACCTAAACGTTAGTATAATCCGCTACTAACTATACGTACTTAACGGTCACTATAATAGATAATATCCCTATACTATAAACTAGCGTATATACTATATCTATAATAGTACGCTACGGTATACGCCTGATCTATACTATTATACTATAAGAGTATCATAACATTATACTATATAAATGCCACCTCATAATAGTATCATATATTACTATACTTAACATATATATAGTATAATCATAGAGTGAGGACGCACTGATCTAGCGTCACTACTCAGCTATATTCATCATACTTAAGTATAACTGAAAGAGAAACAATAAAATATAAATAAATAGATTACTATATAGTATATAATAAATATAGTATAACATATATATATATATATATATACTATCATATACTAACTAACTATAATAACTATATATATATTATATATATATAGTATTAATATAATATACTAACTACGCTATTACTAGCGCTATTATATATATTATAATATAGTATAATATCATATACCTATACAAACTATATATACCACTCTTACATAGTATGACTACAATATATATACCTAGTACTTACTATCTACTTCGTATCAATCTATCACCTATATACTACTGTAAAGTATCTTCACCTATTAGGTTATACGCCTAACTCTCAATCACTCACCCTATGATATCATCTTATAGATTAAATGTATATATATACACGTGTATCCGTTATCGCAGTGGTTAATTAAAATATATCTTATATTTAAACAAACAATCTTTGAGCTGTCTCCAATTATCACGCAAACTATTATTCTAATGCCTCAATTTTCAGTATATTCTATTATCCTTTTTTTTACATCCAATATATCGAAATGGATTTACAGAATCCCTCGATTTACCTGGTGGTAAACGCCCATAATAGCGTTGAAAGCACTTCTCACGCCACTGGCAATTATCACATCCTTCTTCAGGTGTTCTATTTCATGGGAACATCACTCTTACTTATGACGACAACGGGGCAGAATTTTATATAATTACGGTATTTAAATATTTATACATAGAATTCACTCTTTATCTAATAAGCTCGTATTTGTAAATCTTTGCTAACATCTCATTGTATGCATTCCTACAATCTTGATTGCTGCAATATTCCTTAAAGTATGAATAGTATATAAGACGTCCTCAAGAATATTTAAAACTTTCTCTAACAAAATGCCTGTAAGCTTGTTAAAATAAGTATTCCTATTGGCGAGATTTATTACAGCAGAAATTTTTTTATTCACTGTCTATGGTAGAATTAGACAAGAGAATATTAAACTTCTTTGTTATAAATTATTATGCAACATTTTTCTCAATTGAAATATCTTTCTCTCTCTCTCGTCTCTCTTGCTCTCTCTCCTCTCTCTCTTCTCCTCGTTTCTGTCTCTTCTCTCGATCTACCATTTCTAAATACATCTCTCGTCTCTCTCCTCTTCTCCTCTCTCTCTCTTCTCTCTCTCTCTCTCTCGTTAGTGTAATTGCAGCTCATTTCAATGTTGTGGGTTACAAAATAAAATGAGACGGTATTAATACGTTATAAGTAATATACTTTATATGATCGAATATAAGCATAGTATCTATATAACTCGATTTAGTACGTAATACTAATACTTTAATATCGTATATATAATTTACTGCTATTAATACACCTACCTACATACTCTACTATCATATATAGTACGGCATAATTATTATATTAAATAAATTAGTACATATATGTATATACATTAATAAATACTCACTTCATAAAATTTAGGCCACTATGATATCGAACTATATACCCTATTATATACTATATATATATATAACTGTAAGAATAATATACCTATTAATATAGCTTATATATATACACTATAGATATACTGATATAATTATGCTAACAATATACTATATAGACGTATCATATACGATATACCTAATATATATATAACATCTAAATAATATATATAAAGGTATAATATATATACTATCAATATATATATAGTTACGTATATCAGTATGTTATATATACTACTATAATATTAATGTTGTTTCTATATATTTTAAAAAAAATGTTATAGTAGTATATATAAAAATTATATCCGTAGCTTACCCTTTGCAAAGCATCCAAAGTATACTTAGCAAGTAGGCCATGATGTTGATTCTACTTCAATACTAGAGATATATAGTATACAATATATAATATATATACTATATTAAATATATTATATATATATATATAGTATATATTATGGCTCACCCCAACCCCCGGTGCCACCCGCCATGGCCCCCCCCCCCAGCAAGGGGCCGAGACCCTAAAAAATTTTATATACCAATCTGTTAATAATATAAAGTGCAGATGTTAAATTAATTCCAGTATCAATGTCGTCGCTGTCAAGAACAAATCTCGTTAGTCCTTTAGGGAAGCTATCGATCTGAAATGAACTTTGGAGAAATGCACATTAGAATTTGAGAAATGAAATAGAATGGGGAGAAAAATCAGAGCTGAGCTGGCGTATATCGCAAATTGCCTGCTACAAGAATTAACAAGTTCCAAAAATACAGACACAACATTCCTACTTCCGACTTCCGACCACAAACTTACATTATTGTACATCCATTTATATGACATTTTTGCGATGATGTCAGATATCAGCGTCATCATGAAGAGATTTTTAATTTAAATCATAAAGAAATTATTTCTTCCTTGCAAATTGTCATACCGAACAGGTGTAATATGCTATATGAGAAGATAAAAGATTGAGTAACACTCTACAAGGAAGATCTCGAAAGCCTAATAGAAGATTCAGTATATAAGCAGAATGGTTCGATTTAGAGAGCTTAAATAGGCTAGCAGCTCACAGTGCCTTTGATACGTCCCAAAAACAAACGCACATAGACCGCGACTACCGGTTCTAAGGTTTTTTTTCCAACCCCCGCCTCCCAAGGTTGTTTTCCAAATATCTTTACATCCTTATTGCAACAATCTACCTGCAATCTTACCCATGCCTCTACTGCTTCAGTAAAAGAGAAGCATTCAACATTGTGAATATGCATAAAACTACTAAGGGAATACCTATCTGGAAGACATGAAATTCTTCAGTTTTCTTTGCCAATGTTGTAGATCGTCTTATCTTGAAATTAAAAACTAATGTAAGATTGTTATTTAAATTTTTCTTTTCTCATGCTCTCGGCGATTTAAAGTTAACAATTTAGGTTAGATTGATTTTAAATAATTTATTTATAGATACTCCCATTTTTCTTAGAAATATTAATATATTGGATGAGCCACTTTATAATAATATCACTAGACTATACTACTATATACCTAACGTTACTATCATATATTTATATCTGTTATATTTATACTATATAATAATATATATATATATATATAATATATACTAACTATATCATATATATAATTATATTATATATAATAGTATATATAATATATATATACTATTAAGTATATATATATATAATATATATATAAATATAGTATTAATATTATATAAGAAATCGATATATACGCTGTCCCTCTCATCATTTAATTAGATCGGTAATTTCTAAGTAGAATATATATATATATATATATATATTATACATATATATATATGGTAATATATTACATTTTCATGCACTATAAAATTGGTATTAAATACCAGACATTTCACAATAATGACATGATTGTATATTTTACCGTTTTTGACGATAAGTGCAATTAATAGTTTTAGTTAATACTATATTGAAACGCGACTAATCTATAAAACGCTTGTTATACCCTAATATTATAATATAATTATATATTTTATTAGTTATATGCATAATAATGAATAGAGTTAGATAGGAGTAAGGATAATGAGAGAGGAGGAGGTTATTATTCAAAATATTTACGTATATATGAATTTCGATTCACACACATCTCTTGCCTATAGTATATATATATATATATATACCTGTGAAACTCGAGGGATAATACAATAGTTCGTTTACTCTTATGGTTGATTCATGCGAGGACTTATATTTTCTATATTTACTGCCCAGCAACATTAATTGGGTTTCGAACCTCACACCTCTCTGCAATTTGGCTGCCTGCTATGCCCAAGGCTGTGTTTACCTATACCATAAATATCTACATCGAGAGGCTAAAAGAAAATCTTGAAATCACACACTTCATCTACATGAAAAGAAATTTTCACCTTATACAATTCACACAGAAAGAAATAAGAGCAGGCGCATCAATATATGCATATGTAACATGTATCCTGCTGTCTATAATTGCGCTCCGCTCCGCACCTGCCGACTTGCTGTCTTTCATAGTGATACACACATGGGTCATTAGTGTGATCACGCTATCCTCCGTGCGCGGAGAGTAAATAACTGATGGGTAAAAGCTTAGTATTCAATCTCGTGAATAGTACAGCTAGAGTAAACATAACTTGCTATCTCTAGATTAACAAGAACTAAAAAAATATGGTAAGCGAGATAGCAATAACAACTCCTACACTACTACTTCGTAGCGGCGTCTCCTCCGAACCCCGCATCACACCTCAGTGCAGGTCATATACATATGAGCATAGCCGGATGTTACACTATGACCATATACGAAAGCAGGCTAATAGGAATCTATACATATTATTTACTCTTAGAGATAGTATTACCTATATCTTCTTCAGAAGATATAAAGGCAAGTCCGTCGCTCAAGTTTGTAGAAGTCACACATTCTATATAGTATTATATATATCACAAAATCCCATAATACCGATAAATGTGTGTACTAATACCGTAACCTAACATAAATGTATTATATAGGAATAATATTTACGTATTACCCTACCGAGTATTATTATGTATATGAGTGTGATAGTGCTGACTGCAAAAAAATATATAAAGGAGGTTTTTAATTTGTCCTTTTTTTATTTTCAAATTTTATCTCCTTACAATATAGGACGATTCTTTTGTCACACTCGCTCACAAAATCATAATAAACTATTATTTATAATATCATAACGATAATAATGTTTAATGTAAATGCTAAGAGGAATTAAGATTTAGGAATGTATATTTTTTATGCAATAGTGGTGACTGCATCGTCCTTTCTACGATCTTCGTGGCATTAAGTATCATTTATTATTGACTATAAAGTTTAGATTTTTTTAATTTTAATATATAAATCCCATTTAGGTACAGTGTATATATATATATATAGTATTAATTTAATATATATAATAATATTAATATAAATATATATATATATATATTAATATATATATTTCATATATTATTATATTATATATATATATATATATTATATCCTATATTATCATTAATATATTATATATATATTAAATTATATATATATAATAACTATTATATAACTATATATATATTATTAATATAATATATATAATATATATATATAACATTAATTATATATATATATATATATTAATATATTATAATAATATATATCATATAATAATATATATATAATATATATATTATTATATATTAGTATTAATATAATAACTATATGATATATATAACTATATATATATGAATATTACAGTTATATATTCATGTATATAAATATATACTGATATATATATATAGTATATTTATAATTACTAGAGAATAGGTTAATAATATGAATGTTGCAACTACTTATCAAGACTAATCACAAAATCACGAAGCCATATATCCTACGCTGAATTAAAACTCTATACCTACACGTTAAATATACATATACAATATGAGTATCGAGAACTACTACTTATATGTGTATAATATAAAATTTTAGTTTATTAGGAAAATTTATTATAAAGTTATGAACAAATAAAAGTATAATAACGGGGTGTTTATCTCGTGTTTCTTAACCTATTGAATATATTACTATAGCTATAGTTAAAACTAAATACATATTTGGCAATCCCGAAAAAAGTTTAGTTAGGATAAATGACTAAATAATTTAATAATACTTAATTTTTATATTATTATTTCTTATAATTATATATCAATTATTATAAAAGTAATGATTTGTATTAAGGTATTACACGGGCAATAAGTAGGGTAGGCTCGAGCCGACGGGGAACAGAGAGAGGACCTTTTCTAGTTTTCCATACCCCTAGGGGAGGGGTGGAGGAAACCCCCTGCGACGACGCCAAATACTTCATACCAATGAGAGCGGCCTAGCAGTATTCCGGTAGACACGTCTCTCACAGAGCGCAATGATATGTAGCGGGACGGGAAATAAAGTCCCTAACCGAGTCAGCTACCTGAGAGGTCGATGATCACTCACCGTGACTCCTGCCAACTTATGCGGTGATTTACCCATTGTGTATTCACTTTATTTGTTAAGAAAAAAAAAGAATTAACAAACTGACTTATATGTCTGTGACTACATAATAGTATAAGCTAAATGAGTCCGATAATATAATTATGGAGCTATTACGCAATGTCCATTATTATCATAACCATTATTATATCATATTTTATTTATTAGGATCATGTAATCGACATATATGTAAAAAAAAATAAAAATATCAAAAATACTGTTTATTAAATTTACATATTCTTTTGTTATGTTATATCCGCTATAATTTAAATATATTATTAATATGACTATATTATATATAATTATATATACAATTTATTATAATTATCATTAATTATGATAATTATTTTTAATTATGTATATATACTATATTTATATATATAATAATTATATATAATAGTATATTAGACGCTCCCAAAGAAAAATATATTATGAGAAAAATATTTTATGGAAAAATAGTATGAAATAGATAATATAATCCTATATATAATATATATATAGTATTTATAATAATAGTATGACTAATATTTTTTATCCCAATATTTTGCAAGTATGACAGGTCAGCGAGATATGTGTCTATCGGTTGTCCGCCAACTTTGGAATCATTCCAGTAGGAATTGTGATTACAAAAGTTGTAGTTCCAAATAGTGAAAAGAAGGATTCGATCCTGATTGCTGTTATATGGGTTCAGCAAAAACGCTGAAGCAGAGGGGTTAAAATGCTGGAGTATTATGTACGAAAATTAAGCCTTGGGCCAAGGGATACGGTCTTTTCTGATTCACCAAGTGTGCAGTTGATTACTCTGCAAGTGCTTAAAGAAGACGGTTATATAGGAATAATCTTTTCCCTTTCGCAGCTTGAAGAAGTCTGCCAGGCCAGTGTTAATTCTCAATTTTTGATAAGGGGGCGGCTCAGGAACGATAAGAAACTCGAGTAGCAAGTTAAAAAACTATTAACCTAATGCATATCAACAGCTGTTGTAGCAGAGATTCTTTCTGTTATATCAGGGCCATAACGGAGGACTGTGGGTGAAGCAGTTGTTGACAGGCGAAGATATTTTCTGGTGCAAACTTCCCACACTGACAAGAAAGGGTAGTTTGTGGGTTGACAGCCGATGTATATAGGAAAGTTATTGCTTACGTGTTTGGCTATTAATTTGACGAGATCTCGCCGCAGCTGCTTTAAAAATAATCATGTTTTGGGGTGTTGCGGGTCCTTTTGTTTTGCTTGTAGAGTTTTTTCTTTTCCCGTTAGCTTGTGCACACTCTTGGGACCACCAAGGGGTTGCCGAGCGCCTACCTGCGGAAGATGGCGGAATGCAAGCTTCCTCTGCTGTGATTATAACTTGTAGGTAGAAGTTAAAAGCATCATCAATAGTCGGAAACAGCTTATTGAAGGGAGAAAGTTGGATAGCTGTGGCCTAATGGAAAGGAGCCCATTTCGCTCGGTCATAACGTCAGCGGGAATTTGGTATTAACATTAGGTTTGGCGCAAGTTCATTTAAGGCTATTGAGTAATGGTCACTGCTGTATAAATTATAATCAAAGCGGAACCAGGTAAAGCGATCCATAATAGAATGAGATCAAAAGGAAATATCGATACAGAAATTAGAGTGGGTATCTAAATGTTCATATGTAGAGAGTCCTGTGTTGAGGCATCCCAGGTAAAAGGGTGTTAGAAGATCTGCAAGGATCTTAAACTTAGACGAGGTGACAGAATCACTCCATTGGGAGTGGCGAAAGTTGTGGCCTCCTACCTAGTATGATAACCGAAGTTGGGAGATGCTTAAAAAGATCAGCTAAGTCGACGTTAGTAAACTCACTACTCGGAGCCAAGTAGATCGAGCAGACAATGAGGTCGGTGGCCAGATGTATTCGTGCTGCCACTGCATGAATTCTAGTTTAAAGAGGGACTGGAGAATAGGAGACAGATTTATGAATGAGTGTTCCTGCACCTCCCTTAGCATTATCACCTTTTTCTTTAGAGGTTAGCGGCGATTTATATTCCGACGGTTGGAAGAAGCCAAGATGACATAGTCGAAGTTCCTGCAAACATTTGCAATTTGGTGTACATATGTTTATTTGTTGAGCAAGTTCTTCAAAATTAGAGTAGTATCCACGACAATTCCATTGAAGGAACGTGGCTATTCTATATTGCTATAAATGTTATGAGGATGGTTTTTTTTAGACATATGTCTCTATGTGGCTAGGGGTGATGCTGGAAGTGAATTCAGATGGGGAGGAAATCCTGAAACGTGGGTCTCTTCGAGGAGAAGTAAGAAATCCCGGTGGTAAGGAATAGCCGTAAAGCAGAGATTTTGGTTGTACGGCAGGTTTTGGGGCAGAGTTCTCAGTGGTATTTGGTGGAGGGGCTTCTCCATGAATGCGAAGTAAGTTGAGTTCAACCAAGTCCAACTTATTATGTGGACTTGGTTGGTCGTTGGAAGAGAAACCAAAATGCTCATGTTTAGGAATGGAAGCTATATCAGCATCTGTCAAGCAAACAGATTTAGAAATGGTTGGAGAATATGGGAATGTTTCCATGGAGGCAGTGTAAGCATTTGACACCGGAAAATTGTCACTTTTTGTAAAGAAGTTGAAGTTACGACAATGGGATCCAATGTAGGATTCATTGGGATACGGAGGTCTGACGCTAGAGACTTCGTCAGTAAGTCATCAGATGGGTGATTTTAGAAAATTTTAGAAAACCACTGACTCCCCTTTCATGTCCCCACCAGATTTAGAACGCTTAGAGCGCTTGCAGTGTTTGCGTTAAAAGGTTTTCCATTCATCTCTCTCGGAAGCGCAAGAAACATTAGAGGGAGAGAGAGAGTGGGTCGTCTCATCAGGCTCCATTTGGGACCTATGATCCATTTCATCAGCTAAGGCATAGTATTCTTTAGGGAGTGTTGAGATAGGAAATTCGGAAGAGGAGTTATAGGAGGATTCAGAAGAGCTGGAATAATCCTGCAAGCTATCAGAGATTTGGTTGGTAGGGTTTTCGATAGTTGTGATGGTTTGGGTACAATCTATAGAAGTGGCTGCTTTAGTCTCAAGACTAGACTTATGCCAAGGTCTCTTCTGAGTTGCACTTTTTACATCTGGGGTTCAGTGTGTTTTGCTTTAGAAATCCGGATGCTTTGTATTTTAGCGAATAATCTTTAGCTTGGTGACTAATCTTTTCTTTGTGGTTAGGAACATCTTTTCGAGGAGATTGTGTAATGGTGGGATACAGATTAGGGGACATACATGCAGGCATTTTACGTGACTTTGGCGAGCTCATCGGGAAGGTATAGGACAGAGTGTCTTGGCAGGAAATGCTCTCCAAGCTTTATATTGGATGAGCCAACTTAGTTTCATTGTTAGTTGGTTGAAAATTAGTAATCGGAGTAGGGTTGTTAATTTCATTTTGAATGGGAGATTGGATCAAAGGGTACTTTTGGATTATTTGAAGAATGCGGTAGTATAGGCAATGCAAGTGGGTAGGCTACAGTAACTGCTTGAGTTTCGCTAGAATTTAGGGGAAGAGTTCTTCTACTGGAATGGAGCTGTGTCTGTGGATCAACAAGCGAAGGCGGGGGTGAAATATGAAATTTTTCTCCGCAGACTGGGCATTTGTCATACGTTCCTCTACACTATTTTCGTGGATGACCAAACCTTTGGCATTTAAAGCAACGTCTGCGTCGGGGAATAAGTATACAAACACTGTAGCTTGTAATTCCTATTTTCACTTTTGAAGATGGATAATGGGGAATAAAGGTCAACAGTAAACGATGATTTGGGGTATCGAGTTCCGACGAGGAGCAAATCTATATACGTTTGTAACGGGAAATTTTTTTTTGCTGGAGATTTCTTAAAATGACTGCAATATCTTCGTTTTTCTGCTCTAAAGAATAAATAACACCTTTCGATGTGTTTCTTATTTCATCAGGGGTGGAAAATAAGAAGGATGTTTCCGAGAGGTTTTAAAGATGACAAGATAGAAATTGATTCTGGGTAGTAGCTTGAACGAGAAGGGACCCATTTCTCCTAAAGCTTTTTTAAGTTCATAGCTAAGAATAATGATTCTTTGCTCAGTAAGAGCTTTGGAGGTGGTGGATGGCAATAAGTAATATATCGGGAATGATGTGTCAGATGGCATTCCAGGAGAGGAGCAGCATTTGGAGTAAACAAACGAGACCGACTATGACGGGTTGTACCTTTTCGGGATTGCTCTGACCGTTTGGGCACCTGGGGTGTTAGGGGCATACCAGGAGACGAATCGCTGAGGTTATGCAGAGGACTTTCAGGTGTAGTAGAAGGAATAAAAGTGGAAACAAGTTCTGATCTAGAAGTAGGAGTGACCAAGGTGGGGTGAGGCTGGGAACCCGACTGATGGTAATTGTTGTTGATGTTGTTGTGCTCGCCTTGGTTTAATAACGCTTTTTCTTGAAGAGCCAGTTTCATAAAAAAATAATTAAATTAGGCTGTGGATGTGGCATCGGGGGAGCCTTCCGGAACTCCACGTTGGTTTACGCCCCGTGTACCGCACGGAACCTACATATCT
>JABUQX010027814.1:0-22500 GCA_015478945.1 Trachelipus rathkii | reverse complement strand
TATATATAAAAATTTTTTTTATATTTTAACTTGAAATTGATAAAGTTTTTCCAATGATGATTAAAATTAAATGTCATTCATAATACCTAACCTAACCTAACCTAACCTAACCTAACCTAACCTAACCTAACCTAACCTAACCTAACCTAGCCTAACCTAATTAGCATCACACGTCATTGATAATTTCGAGAGCTCAGTCTGGAGAGCCGGACTGAGGTTCAAGTACAAGTAGAGCATTTTCTGTAGATTATTGATAATATGGTTGTATTTTTTTTTATGTCAAAACATTTATGCCTTTTTTTTATATATATATAATTTGAAATTTTAAAATTATCATTTTCAGAAAGGTATTAGCTACTATTCTCGAAATGGTTTCCAGTTGAGCTTCTCTTTTGGAAGAATATTGATGGTATACCATCAATATCTCCTATTAACAACCATTCAAAGATAATTATAATGTGAAGAAGATCATGCCCTTTAAAACAGCCTCAATCCTTCCAAAATATTTTGACATAGTAGTAGTAGTAGTAGTAGTAGTAGTAGTAGTAGTAGTAGTAGTAGTAGTAGTAGTAGTAGTAGTAGTAGTAGCCTATGTCAGTCACGTAAGTAGTAATCACGCTCACGTGTTCACTCAGTAGCTAGCCTAGTTGTCAGTGTATCAGTCTATGCTCAAACAATTTCCTAATTACCCTATTTTCATAATTTTATATGTAAAAAAAAATCCATTACAAGGATGTTCCATTGTACAATAATTGGTTTATGCTTGTTTTTAAATAGAAATAATGAAAATTTAATAAAATTTTGAATAATGGCAATTACCTATTAATTAATCTTGCCGTGTTTTTCAAAGATTTAAGTTTTGTAATAAACCAAATTTAAAAAGAAATTATATTTTAATTCAGTAGCACTACACTGATTTCCTTTAGAGTATACATAGTATATTATGATCTGCTGTAACTAGTACGCTATATATACTAATACTATGCGTATAAGGTATATATATCTAATATAGTATAACTATATACTTTCCGTTTTATATACCACCCTATTATATATATTAATAATATATATTATAGTTTATATAATATATATATAGTATATATAATACTATATTGATATTCTTGTAGTGGAACAGAAACCACCACGGTCTCAGAAGGAAGAGGGACGTACGATGATTAGAAAACCAATTAGAGTGGGTTCGTGGCTTAATCCTTTTTTCAATACATATCTTATAAAAGGAATATTTAAATATAGCTTATGATTATTTTCAGTATTCTATGTCTCATAAACTATTATGTCGAATCTTCATTTTATGCACAAAAGATAAGTCCTAATTAATAGATTAGATATACATAATAGATTCTAATAATATATTCAAAAAGATTATATATACTATATATATAATAAAGCTAGAAATTAGTTAAATAGTTACATATAAGATAGTAACTATAAATAGTATATTATATACGTCAAGCTTACGTATATATTAGCTAAGCTGAATATATGTACCGTGTAATATTACGTATAAAAAAAGTACGTACATATACTTATATAATATATATATAGTAATATTACTATTTAGAAATTAAATAATTACATTATAATATATATGATATATAATCATATATATAGTATTATAGTTATAGTATTTATTACATAGATATACTTAATATATATACTATAATAGGTACTGATAGTAAATGATTTTACAAAATACATTTACATTGTAGCTTTCATCTACATATCGCTCTCTGCGTGATTTTAGCATTTTTCCTTTCTTTTTCACTTCGTATTCCATTTTCGAAACTTGGAAATTATGGTTATTGTGTGTCTGATCATCACAGTCACGTGCGGATAACTGACTCAAAAACTTAATTGTTTTTCATTTATTTATTTATTTTAAGAATTTTTTTAGTAAAGATTGTCACAGTGTAGTGAGCTTGTACTTAATTGTTGTTCCTATATATATAAGTGAATATAAATTAAAAAAAATGTATGTTTACCTATTGATATTGTATAGTATTTGATGAAGATCTTAGATTTTCAACGCGGCCATATTCCGCGGAATTCATGACGAATGTTGAATATAATTCTCGGTTCTTAGTGGGTATATTTAGTTCGGTACGTTTTATAATAATCCAGCGTATTGCAAGATCAAATAATAAGTTAGATTTATGTATCGGTCTGTATTTTTTTTAGTATATTTAACAGATCCTATTCCCAACTAAGTGATATATTATATATCTACCAATAATATAATTCAACATATATAATTATATAGTAATAATATATTACTATAATTAATATATTAAAGCTATATATGGAAGTATATAATATCTTGATTACTTATATATATAGCTATATAATATAATATATAGTATAATATAGGATCATAGGATATATAATAGTATATTAACCTATATATACTATATATCTATACTGATATAAATACTATAAATAGGTATTATAAGGATCTATATATATCTCAGCATAGTAATTTAATATAGTAATGACTTATATAATACTATAGAGTTACACAACGTCTTACTAGTCTATTATATAGTTATAGTATCACATAACGTATATACTATTATAGTATATACATTTAGATATTAGTATTATATAGATTACATACTTAATATGTAGTATATATATATCTATATTATTAGTATCTATTGCAAGGGGATATATCTAGACTCTTATTATAATGATATATATTATAATATAGTTATATATATATATACAATATCTATACTATAATATATACTATATATATTTATATATTACTATAATATACTATCTATAATATAATATACTGACTTATAGGGTATAATACCTATATACTACTATATATGTATAGTACTACGATATAAATATATATATTATATTATATATAGTTATAATTCTATAATATATATAATAGAGCTATATATATTATATAGTCTTATAATAATATATTATTATATATATATATATTAAGTGACACATTTGGTCTTAAACAACTATAATATACAATGAATACTACTAGTATATGTATATATATAAGCATACAGTATAATATATATACTGAATATCTACTTATCACTCCATTATAGTTATATACATATGATTATACTATAGTATATGATATATACTATATATATTATATATATATTAATATTATATCTATTAAATTAATTATTCATATACTATATATATATATATATATATATAATTATAGATTATAGATAGAATAGATATATATAAAATATATATTATAGTATATAAATTATATATACATATATAATCTATATATATGCCTTATATCATAGAGATTGTGTATATACATATATAATATAGTATATATAGTAATATACGTGATATATAGTAATATAGTACTATTACTATATATACAGATATATATATACTAGCATATAATATATATAATATAGCTATATATACTATATAATAGTATACTATTATATAATCATATATATATTACTCTAATTATTTAATTATATATAGATATATAATTATACATATATAAATACCATTTAGTTATATATATATATAATAATTATATTTAATATATATATACTATATATTATATATATTATATATAGTACTAAGGCTATATTATACTATAATACTATATATATATATATATATATAGTTAATATATATATATATACCTATAAATACTCTAGTAACTACATAGTAGTCATATAGTAGTTAATAAAATAGTAATATATCTATATATTATAATATTATAATATATATCATATATATATATATATTGATTTATATAATATATATATGATACTTATATATATAGTAGGCCTATTATTATTACTATTATATACATATAATATAGCTAATATATTATAGTTATAGTATAATATAATAGTATATATACTTATTTATTATAGTATATAATATTACATGATATCTAACAACTTATATACTACGATATATATATATATTGGTACTGTATTGATATACCCTATACTGTGGTGCGGTATGTCGTGTGTCTCGGGCATCAACAGAAGAAATGTATCCGGTGTTTCTGCGTATGTGATGTATGTGTGCATTATGGAAGAAACCTATGTGTGTACTGATCTGTTATAGGTAATGAGATTTTTTCTTACAACCAATAAGAAGAAATCATGTAAAAAGCTAAAGAGAGATAGTTGGCGGTGCAGAGTAATAAATAAAAATTATTGCTTGCTAGCAGAATGCAAATTTCTGTGCCAAAAGAAGCGTTATAGCAGCCCTGCTATTATTCCTATCCTTGTTTAAGGGTGAAGGTACTAAATAGTTAAATGTATTGTGGAAGTGTTAAGTGTTATATCCTCTGGTTATACAAAAGGTAGTATAAATTTAGAAATTGTTATTTAATAATAAAATAATAATAGATAATATTACAATAATGAATAATAATAATAAATTAATAATATAATATAATAATAAATAATAATAATAGATTAATAATAATAATAATAATAAATATAATAATAATAATACATAACTAAGAAAATAATAAAAATAATAATAATAATAATACATAATACATAATGATAATAATAATAATAGATCAATAATTATAATAGCATAATAATAAACTGAATAATAATATTAAGCATAATATAATATAATAATAATAATATAATAATAATAAATAATAATAAAAGTAGTATAATAAATAATAATTAAATTAATAATATAATTAATAATAATAAAATAATAATCTAAATATAATCATACATAATTACATAATAATAATAATAATAATATCTGATAATAATGATAATTACATAATAATCGAATATAATAATCACAGTAAACTCATAACAAATATCTAATAATAAATATAATATAAATATAATATTAATATAAATACTAATAAATATATAATAAATCAATAAAAATAATAATATAATAATATATACATTAATAATTAATAATAATAATGATAATACAATAATAATTTAAGAAAACACTAACATCTTTTACTGTGTTCTCAATAAATTGATAATGATATAATGAATAATATGATAAGCATTCAATACATATATAATAATAATGAATACATAAAATACATAATAATAATAATCATAAAATAATAATAATAATAATAAATAAGTAATAAGTAATAATAATAACTCACAATTGTCAAAATGATGATAAACATTAACTTAATAATATAAGCTAATATAATACAAATAAATAATACTAACATAATTAAATAATCAATTTAATAATAATAATAATAATAATGAAATGAATATAGATAATAAAAAATAATACCATAAAAATCAATTCGAATAATAATAATAATAATAAATAATAATATTAATAATAATAATAATAATAATATAATAAATAATCAATTGCTCTTCAAAAATTAAGTAATAAAAGGTTTGTAGTTCAAAATTCCGAAACTTACTAATTATTTGGACAACTATTATTTTAAAAAACATTTACATTAGCTCAATAAGATTATAATTAATAATTGAATTATTATTATTAAAAACCTCATTAAAATAAAAATTTGGGTAAAAATCTTTTCAGAGATACTTTTCAGAATGTAGGCATACTTGGCTTACATTTCCAAGAGAAACTGTTCTTTTTTTTCTTTTTCCTTTTTTTCTTTTTTTTCCTTGAACTTTCTAGTAGTATCACCTTCAAAATCAGTCAGAACCCTCCCCCCCCTTTTGGAATCTTGGAAAATAATTGACAGGTAATTAATTAAAAGCAAAAAGCAAAAGACACTTGATGTCAGCCGATTACTAAACGTGAAATAATTTCAGATGACTTAACTATAAGCGCAATTACTTCTATTTTTTTTTATCTTTTTGCTCAGGGCTTTTCACAAAAAGACTGATTTTTTTTAGCAGTCAAGACCTGTTATTACTGTAAGTAAAAAAGATCAAAGAACTGATTGTATCACCAACAACAATCACCAGTCCTACAATTTTATGAATTATCAATTATGAGTCTGTAGTTAACAACATCATTACTAAGACTTTGATCTTGAGTTATTGAAATAGATGAACTTTTATTCTAGAATAATAATTGAACATATCATCTTCATGCATAAAAACTATAAATAAAGATATAAATGGCGCGAAGGATTAAAATATATGCAAAGTAGAATAATGGTTCGAGTTCTTATTAAATGCATTTTATTTAAAAAATAATAAACACTGATATTATTTATTTTTTTATTTTTTTTTATTATTAATATTTTTTTTATCTTTGCTTAATCCTTTCGCTTAATTCATTTGGTTTAACGTATAGGCTAAGTTTCATTAATTGAACTTGCAAAATATTATGGCTGAGTAAATATATTTAAAAAATATTATAATATATATATATATATATATTAGTAATACTAGTACTATTCTAATAGATATACTAACTAGTATATATATATATATATTAGAACTATATATATACTATAATATATAAGGCAGTAGCCAAAATTTTATCGGGAGGGGGGGGAAGGTTGAGATGTAGAATAATACTATACTAGCTACTAATATATAGGTATACTAGTATATATAGTATATATTATAACTATTATACTTTATAAAATCGTAATATATATATATATACTACTATACACTGAACAACTAATATAATAGTACGGTAGACTATATATATATATATATATATCATATATATATAATATGTATATAGAATATATACTACTATATATGACCATACGTACAATATAGCCTGCTTATATATATCATATTACTCAGATATATATATATATTACATACTATTTATATTATATATTATATATATAATATATATAGATATTATCATCGAGTTATATACTCATACATATAGTGATATAGTATATAATACTATATATATAATATATAGTATATATCATATTACGTCACTGAGTGTCATCTATAATATAGCTATATAAATATATATATATAGATAATTCCGATTACAAACAGTAGTCTAGAATTGATATCCTTAGCCATCAAACACCAGAGTTTCTGTTACGAATAACAAGGAAAATAAAATATCAATCCGAAATTATGCGAATTTCAAAATGAATGAATATAATTAAGAGTTAGAAGGGTCTGAGTTAAGTTTTACGTTTAGCAGAGCAAGTGATCATTTGATGACTTTCCTCCTTCGTTCATATATATATGTAGCTATGATAAATACCCATTAAAGCAGTTCGTTACTTTTCTTTCTCCTCGCTAGAGAGTGAAATGCATGTTTCAACTTTTTCAGCAGAGAGAGAAGATTATCTTTCGGAGTGCACGCCCATGTGACGTGGGAAAAGAGTGATGCCTTAGAGATTTTTAAACCCATTCTAAATGTGACATGATCAAATTTATCTAGAAGAAACATACGTAAAATATATTGAATACTAAAATTGAGGATCGTTAAGCGATGGATCATATGGGCTCATAAATTTGCTTTCCTGGATTTTAAAAACATCATCAAGTATATAGAGAGTACTTGCGAAATCTGCTCTTATGTGCTGTTTCAACTTTCTACAATTACATACCTTGAACACCATTAGCTCATTCAAATTTGATTACAATTACGGAAAAGTGAGGTTCTGTTGCAATAAGCTTCCAAAGGCACTTGAGAATGTTTTCCTCCTTTGATGTTTTGAGAGAAGATCTTTCCATAAATGCATTTCTCTTTCCTCCAAAGCAGTTATCAAAGAGCTGCGGCTGATCGCACGAGAACAAAGCAAAATATTAGTAGAAAGGGTGAGAAGAGGAAGAAGTTCGTGAAGTAATTAATGATTTAACTTACAACATGTTAGCTCATAAGTACAAATTTCAAAATATTTGACCGGTTTTTGAACGAAATTTCAGAATGTCATTGAATTAATTTCAAAACGCTTCAAACAAGTTGTTCTAAATACCGTAACAAAATCCCTTCGCACTTCTAAAACTACATATGTTCTTTCACATTGCGTCTAGTTTTTGTCCATTTTGTCCCTGCGATACATAAATCTTTTTCCTAAGTTATTCTATTAAAATCGTTGCACCGTCTGGTCGACCTAAAACCAGTGCACTAGTTGCTTTCAACATGTCAGCACACTCACAATTTCACTCTAATGTGTTTTTACTCCACAGTAATGAATCATATGAACAGTCAATGAAGGAAAAGATACATGCCCTGGCGTAGTTACTTATTCAACAGCTTGAAAATACTCTAAACCCTTTCCTTCCATTCGCTATGCACCATTATATCGCATTTGTCCACTTAATCAGATATATTTATCTCAACTTTTACGATGTGACCTTTTGTGCTGTCCAGAGCCAACGTTATAGACTAAGAAATCTTCATCGGCCCAGAATGTTTTATCCTCATTTTCTACTTACTATTATACTTTTAATTTGCTTTCAATTTTTCATTACTTTCCTATTACTTATAACATTCTATTCCTAAAAAATTCCAAAACATTCAAAAATAATTTTTAAGGACATAAATAAATTCGAGGGAAAGGGAAATATGAAACCCCACTGATAAGATCCACTTGTTTGATATCCTTTACTATCATCATATTATACTATATAACTATATATATATATATGGTTTATAGGTACACTAGAATATATAAATTATATATATATATGTAGATATAAACATATATAATATATAAGATATATTATACTATATAATAATAATTACAAAAAAAAATAACCTAAATTAAAAATTAACATGTACAAAAATAATCATGACATCATAAGTTAAGCAATAAAAACTGAAAACAACTCAACAAATAATACATAGTAAAACGGTTTATAAATCGTTATTTCAAAGACAATTAATTAATTTTGAATATATTAAAAGTATGGAAAAAAATTTATTATATTTTTGAATAAATTGCCTGGCTCATTTGGTGGGGTTTTTATAAACCGTTTTACACTTTGAACTATTTAGAAAGAAATTATGTTTACTAAGCATAATTAATAGCATATTACATGCCTAATTAAAATCATGAATTTATTATTTAATTGATATTTAGACGATATATATTATATATTATATATGATATTATATATATATATATATCTACTATATATATATATACTATATATATATATATACGTTATATATTATATAATAATATAAGATATATAACTATATAGCTATATACCTTATATATACATATCGTAGTATTATACATATATATTGTAGATCTACGGAAATTTTCCGGTCTTGTTTCAAAAACGCATATAACGATTAATAGATTGATAATCACGGCTTGACTCATATACATAAGTTAGGAGTAGAGTAGATATGATATTGAAAAGACGGTGAGAGAGACTTCCCAGTCCTGTGCTAAGTTATCGGGATAGTATTCTACTAATGTTCAACAATTAGTCATATCCCTACGTTCTCTATCATTTAAAAGAACGTTCATTCACAACATCCTCCCTATTTGTGAGTTGTACTGTTGAGATCTTCAGTGAGCATCTTTGTTAACTATAGGATGCCGAGACTGCCGTTCACGTATTATCTGCGGCATATACCTGTGACGCTTCCTGATCTAACTACTCCGCAGTCAGAACGAGAGAGCACCTTACTTTGGAAAATTCGTTCTACTGGACTAACGAGGACCTGACGGACGGGGCCCAGACGCAATTCCGAGCGAAGTGCTGTCGACTAGCTAGGCTGAGTTCGGGACTCTTCATGCGTCGGGAACGAGTGAGAGAGACGCCAGCTCAATAGCAGATGGAGAGAGAGAGAGAGAGAGAGAGAGAAAGAGAGAGAGGGATGAATGAGAGAGAGGAGACCACTAGAACCAGAACCATGGACTTCAGTAATTATGCCCGATTCGCGACGATTCAAATCATAGAACTAAGAGACCCGAAGCGGAAGTAAGAATGAAGACTAGTTCCTACAATATCCTGTACAGCGTTTTGAGAAGCAATAGGCACGAAGAAGCCCGAGAACGCCGACTGGCCTCACCGCACCAGACCAGGAGATGCATGACGAACGCAGAACGCAGCAGAGGAGAGGAGAGTGAAGAGAAAGGTGACTCCCTGAGGTATGACTCTTATCGGGTTAATGATCGACCGCACAGAGAGATATGATTAGGTATCTCTTTGTATCGCTATGCTAAGGGATTCTGCTTTCCTGGCGATCTGTGTTGAGGTAACATAACGGGATGGAGCGCAGCGACATCTCCATAGTTAATGACTCTGTCACCAATAGGCACCCATTTCGGAGATCACGAACACGATACTGGCTTTCAACTCTGCCTCGGGCACAACAAACTGGACCGAGAGGAAGAGAACAGATGGAGTATGGCTACCTATATAGTTCGTGGGGTGCTGTACGATGGTGATGCACCCAAGAAAAATGAATGTAACCTCCCACTGATCATATTATTTCTTAAATGCATTAAAATGTGGTCTTCGAACCAAGCTGATTGACAATCTCGACGGACTTGGATGAAACGCTGCTTGAAGACCGCTCAACTAAACATTGATGAGACACGATTCTTAAATAGGTTGAGGGCTTCAATCTTAATCGATAGTGTAATTACCGAGTGAACTGAAAGTAAGCTAAGATTTCTTGTCAGCAAATTTCTTCGCTTCAGCTTCCTGTAGTGACCAGATAATAATGGAAAGTAATAAAAAGCAAGACTCTTTATTGTGTAGATGTATGGATATATAAAAATATGCGTGGGAAAATTATTAACAACACGATACCGTCGATCACCAATGGGCACGGCAGTGAACTGTGAGAGCTCCGATTCTGACCCAGTCATCATATCGGGTTGCACTAAATGCGATTTCCTCAAAGACAACAACCACAAACCTTCCCCTTAATATTAAAGACCACGACGAACATGCAGATAGCCTTGGAAACCGCACCTTGTTGAACTATGGTCGTTCCAGTCCTTAGACTAATATTAAACTAAACTCTAACAAGGACCAATGAAACATTATTCAAGGATATATAATAAGCCAAACTTAACACAAATCCAGTATTTTGCTCTCGGTTTGTGAGAACATTCGACGAGAAGCTTAATCTGCAAAAAGAATTATCTCCTACATTTACTCTGGACGAAGACAAGACGCCAAGATCAAAGATCGTCAGGATTAACTAATACTCTAATGGTATTAGGTAATTAAAAATTAGTTGGATGAAATATCATAAAGGTTCGCCCCAGAGCTAAGGCGAACAAAGAATGGTTACCTAGCAACTACTATACTAATATCAGACGCATATATATAGTATACTAGTATAGTGCGCTTATATAGGTACCACTATATATATATATATATATAACATAGTTACTAAATAATAATGACTATCCTATAGTATTCATTATATATATTCTATACATATATATATTACAGTAAATAATAATAGAAAGATTGTTGACGCATATTATCAGATCAATGCCTGGCTAAATCAACTCTCGATTGAGCTCCCAGTAACTCAAGGTTCAGCACGCCAAAGAACAAAACCACATTCGCACATGATAATTCAAGGAACTGTCACACCAATCCCCTTTACCCATGAAACTCCCAGTATTAATGCAAGTCTGTAATCTACTAATACATCTTACGGAGATTTTCGACAGCAGGCACGCTGTACCATACCAAAGTCTCTCTCCAATGGACACGATTGTTCTTTTGGAGGAAAAGCTGACGACTATCAAACATCATAAGCCAGAGTCGCTTGTGCTTATAATTCCAGCATCAACGGAGTAGTAGGTTTGAATCTCGCCTTGTCAAATACATTTACCATATATATATATATATATTATACAATATATTATAAAGATATATATATAGTACTATACATATCTATATATACTTATAAATCATATACTATAATATACAAAAAAAAGTTTTATAATATACTATAGTATATTATATATAACTAATATATAGGTTATATAATATAATATACGCTATATACTTACATATTATAAATATATAGGGGTGGTGAGGTGTGTGCGTGTGCGTGAGGGTATATATATATATTATATATATATTCATATATAGTATATCATATATATACTATATATCATCTATCATGGAAAAATAATAATACTTATACTAATAATAATAATATGATACCTATAATATACATACTATATATTATATCATATAATAACTAAATATATAATGAATATATTAATATATATATTATAATATAGATAACTATATATAATTATATTCAATCTATAATTATAATCCTTACTAACTAACATATATACTTAAATATAATATACTTAATAACAACTATAACAACTATAATAATTACCTGCATCATATAATATCATTATATATCGACATAGCAGATAAATATACTACTAGTAATAGGGTCGGAGGATTATCATGTAATATATAATAACCAAATATGATATATTACTTATCTACCGCAAACATATATTTAAACTATTTCACTATTTTTCTAACACTTACTACAGTACCGCCATACTTATGACATATAACCAATAAATTACTTATACTAATATACTATACACTAATAATATATACTAAGTATATTATAGTTAATATTACCATCAAACATTTAGAAGTTTAACTTAAATGTATAGAAATATATTCCTAACATTTATACCTATTATTTAATTAATCAGATATAATAATATACCCTATACAGAGTATATCTATATATATATATAAAAAATATATAAACAAGAATATACATAAGGGAATATTTTTATTGTTGATGTAACATTTGTAGACAGTAAACTATTTAATCAATAAATACTGATAGCACAAAAATAGCTATAGTATACAGACAATGAACTTTCATAGTCTAAACACACCATCCGCGCATAATCTGCATTCATTTCGCAAATAATTCTAAACTAGCACATGATGTCCAATTAAACATTGCCGCAAACAGTACGATGAAAAATAACTACTCCAATACCTGTCTTATAAATAAAGCCACAGCTACATAACATCAAGGGGTAATTGAGGCGACAAAGATTTTAATAGGTCTTAGAAAAAAGATGTTGGAAGCTTTGTTTTACTATGCGGCCAAGGAACATGATCTCAAAAACTCTGTCGTCACTCTGAGTGTGTCTCAGAACGACAGAAAAAAAGTAAAAAACAACAAAATAACCAAAAAAACAAACCGAAATAAAATTTGTGCTTGAGAATATACTAGATATATGGTTTGTGTTAGAATAGTTCATAAACAGGAATATACACTTGAAAGCGAGAAAAGCAGTGTATATTATTTTAGTAAGCACGTATTATTCTTTATGACTTAACAAATGAATAAAAGTAAGATATTCATTATCCTATCCTGGCAGGAAAAGTATCATTTACACTACACGCCTACAGACACAAGGACCAGTACTGATGTCGGTATATACTATAGTATTATATGACGTATATATGTTGATAGTATAATATCATAACCTAATATACTATATTTATATATATACAACCTTAATATAATATTAGAATTACTATATACTTATACCCGTTAATCTATACTCATCTAGCAAGCCCATAAAGAGATATATATTGTATATATATACTGGTCAAAAATCATATATATATATATAAATATATCCAATCTATACACGAGACCATAAACTACCCCTTATATCAGTATACTACATAAGTAGTATATTACATCATACTAATCTAAACAACTTACGTAATATATATTATAATACTATATTATATAATATATTCATATATAAACTTATTAGACACATATATATCATACATAGAATTCATACATATAATTATATATATAATATATAATATAGTATCATACGTAATATACTACTACGATACTATAATGTTATACTATATATTATAACTATATATATATATAATACTAACTATATATAATATATATATACACGCTATATAATGATATATCAATATTTATAACTATATATATGATACTAATATAAGATATACCTATATATATAGTATATATATATACCAATATACTTTATATAATGAAGTTATAAATATTATAATATATAAGTATATAATATATAATCATTTAAAACATATAGAAGTATAATTTTTCTTGTAAAATATTTACTACAACAGCAGCGCGCGTATTATTAATACTTACCATAAATATCATATGCAATTAGATGACTGCCTTATAACAGCTAAATATTAACGTATGAAATATATGCTCTATTCCAGTATTTTACACTAATCTTATGAAAGAAAGTGCGAGTCTCTAGTCTCATATATTATCACATTTATCGTTACAAGATAATATATAAAAAATTGTACTTACTCACAAAGCAATATATTCAGGCAACAAAGAAAAATTCTTCGACGCCCAAATATAGATATATAGTAAACAGGAAACAGAAAAATCCCCAAGTTTAATCGTAGCTTAAAATCTGGGTCAAAGCTAAATCTAGAGTAATTCTTCATATTAAGGAATAACAAGGAGAAATCCTCACATAGAAAATCATACAAGAAAACTTTTTACATCAGTAAATGTAAGAATAAATAAGTCGTATAATTGTAATGAGATTTTATATGATAATTAAATATCAATCATTATAAGCTCTTCTAAAACTGTGCTCAGTTAGTAAGATATCTTAGTATAATGTATAATATAATAATCACATTCTTACAGTATAGAAGTCGTCGGCATATGAGTAGATATGTGATGAAGTTAGTATCACACAACTCCATGCATAAAACTCGTAACATATAGTCTCTATGCGCAATCATTGTTAGCTCACAGACGTCATATTGCTGCTGAAATCTGATCCGTGAGTACTATGCATATACCTATCTAGCACGATAGCGTGTGCCTCGATGTTATAGGGCCTATACGGGGCCGGTTAGTATAGTAATATATATACTATATATATATATATACGAGCACATGCGCTACTATCGCCTAGCACTACTTCTTAGTCTATCAGATGTGCTTTGTGTAGTAGTTACTCAATCAACTGTAACTACCGTGCATTGGGTCCTGCTATGTCGTGACAGTATAACTGATGCAAAGAGTGCACGCTATAGGCGGAGTGAGACCTATGCACTCACGTCTAGAGTGACTAAAGCGTAGCGTCGTGTATAATCCTTGCATACGACAGATAATAATATGAGCACATGTGTAGCAGCTAGTTTATATCGAGAATGCGACATAGAGATCACTCACTCCGCTACGTAATCATAGATAGATCAGAAGCATACGTGCAACGCATGCCTCTGTGATCGTCAAATGGAAAGGACGAGCATGCAGTGGACGGAGCACAAAAATCTCATAGTATACGACTCGAGCTAGGGTCACAGTCGCTCGATGGTTGTCCTCTCCTCGCTATAACAGATGAGTTCGATGATCCATATCAGTCGGATGTATGTGCATACAAAGAGCTATGCATGATCCACATGTGTCTACTATAGAACAGAATAGAAGGATAGATAGAAGGAGAGGATGCTGGTGGCTCGAATAGATCGCATGAGTGCAGAAGGAAGCACGCGCGCAAAGGAAGCACAACTCACACCGTGCACTCATAGGGTACAGTACACGGACCGAAGAATAGGAACAATCTGTGAGTGCGAAGCCTCCATCGTGTCGGAGCCCTTCTAACCCACTACCTCACTGATGCTCTGGTAGGACCACTACCATATGGTGTGAAATTGTTTACTGCAGACAGAGGCTCTCAGTTTAAAGGCTTGTGGACGGCCGATGAGTATACAGGGGGAGATGTTCTGTATTCGACTTATGCCAGCTCCTCGTCTAACTTTAACTTGTCCCATTTTCCGTGCATGTTGCGCACCCTACACCCATCTGGACAAAAACTGAAGGACGAGAATAAAGAAAATGCCAAAAAAAAAACGTATATATATAATATATATAACAATATAATGTATAGACAGCTATCACTCACCTACACTCGCTCGAGTAGTAATGGATCACTCTCACGGTGCCCTCACCCTTACCCCACCCCTATACCCTTATCGCATCATACTACTACCCCCGCTAATACATTATACCATATATAAACCTACGCTGTACTGAATCCTTGATCTCACGGATCATATAAAGCCGAGACACTCCATCTACTTGATAGTGATGTGAGTGTGTTACCATTGTATCCTAATCGCTAGAAAATAACAGTGCACGCGCCTTCACGCTCGCCGCTGAGTGCAGGTCGCAGCGCAGTCGAGGCCTCTCCTCAGACGCCCCATAACAGACTCCCACTAGAAAAGATGGATGGCTACAGGTCTAGCAAGTCTGTGTGTCAACTATCAATATTCGTATATACTATATATATATATATATATTAGTATATATGTATATATATATATATATAATATAGTATATACTGTAGTATTGGAGAATGTGAGCTATTCCTCTCCTTAGGCTTGCTTCGTCCGGTTTGTATTTAAAAGTCCCCTACACCCCTTCTAGATTAGGGCTCTACCCCTGAGCGGTGGTGTTGTATTTAAAAATTTACATAAGCAAAGAATATTTCTGATTTGACAGTATCATATAGTATAATATAGCATCTATATATCATATATATATACTAATATAATATATACTACTATATAAGAATAATATAGTAGTATATATATAAATATAGGTATTATTATAATATAATATATACTAGACGTATATATATTATATATATATCATAATATCTACTATATACTATACTATATATAGTATATATAAATATATATATATATACGTATATATATAGTATATATTACTAATTATGTATCAAATTACAAAAATATACACTTCATTAAAAACTCAATTGCAAAATAATTGTTTTTTATTTTCGTAGCATAATAATAATTCAGTTTCTGTATCAAAGAACAAGCGATCGAATATATCAATCAATCACTTTACCGACCAAAGCCCAATAATAAAGTCGATTAATGGATCGTTATCAAGATAAGAACTAACAAATTAATCTGACACACGGTTTCCAAGATACACTGAGGTTGAAAAATCCTTTATTTTCACTTAAATTACAAAAAAGAAAGAATTGCGAAAAATTTTTAGAAATTGATGAAAGAATTATATAATTAGTTTTCATTTATGACGAAATTGTTTTTTTTAATTATTGTAAATAACAAGAGCTGCTCTTCATCATAAATCAGTTCTTGGTTTATCAATGTTGAAAAAAGGTTATATATAATTAATATTTTTGAAAATTAAATTAAATTCTCCAAAATTATGACGTCAAAAAACAAAGCTCTCGAGACAGTTCAGGACGATAATATTGCTTTCTTGTTCTTCGAAATGAGACCTGCACCACTGAAAGAAGCTTACTAGCTACACTCTTATTGAAGGACATGCTAAGGATTCCCTGGCAAGTTCTGCAAGATATGTGGAAAACTTTTTACAGTTATCACGCCACAAACCAGTGGAATATCCATTTATCCCGACTTCTAAGACGTTTGTCGCTAATTTGATATATCTTAACGTATGCATCAATAGATCAGAAGTGAGACTTTTGACACCTACCAAAATCACTTTCATCGACTGCTAAGAAGCCAAAAAACGTTCATGAACTTCAGCAATGGTTTCTGCTAACAGATGGTAATTATGTGTCTGTTTCTGTAATCTTTTCCTTTTTTAATTGGGACTGTGATATTTCACCGATTAGCAAGAATTCTATACACAATAAGCATCCTAATAAATTTTATAACCCTGCTGTGAAAACCGTGATTACAGAAGTATTGGTTTTGTATCTAGGATCCAGAAAAGCTGCTATTGCACAATGCGTAATCGATTTGAAGAATTTGAAATCTAGATCAATCTATCACCAGAATGAGTTAAGTTTAATTGTCAATATTTAGAAAGTCCCTTACTTTTAAATAGCAGTATTTAACACAGCTTTCATCGTTGCAACTAGAGGAATCCAGTCTGACAAACAAGAACTTTCTCTGAGCTGATAGTCATCTAGCTTACACTCCAAACGATTCTAAGAGTAATAACAACTACCCTAAAATTGCATTATCATCACCTGTCAGACCTCTTCACCTATGCTATATAAGTTCGAAAGCCTTCATTAAACCCACCCTTAAGGAAGGACAGCTTCATCTTATTCTCCTCTCATCCTTCAAGGTATGTATAAACTACCTATTTCCAACGAGTCTGAACATCTTACAGAAAGACAGAAAGTTGGGCAACATTTAGTCTCATAATTCATAAATGAATACAATCCGCTATCTGCAAAAAAAAATCATGCGGATGTGGACATTCGCTACACCTCATAATATATAACCTATATATATACTAATAACGTATATAACTATATACATATTATACTAGTATATCATATATTAACTATTATATATATATATAATAATATAGATACTAATATAATATATATATAAATATATAGTAATACTACTACTATCATGTAGTATATACGTATATATATAAAATATATATATTATATATATATATATATTTTATATATATTATATATATATCATCATATATGTATATATACTATATATATATAATAATATTATATATACATTACTATATATCATATATAATATATTATATATATATTAATATATAGTATATAATACTAATATTATAGTATATATGTTATAATAGCCACTCTCACATTACTTGCATTCATCTCATTCAAGCACTTCAAGCCAAATTAAAGAAAGGAATATCAATATTAAATCTACCAAATAGTTAAGAGAATTTAAAAAAAATAAGAAAGTTAAAGTAATTAAACAAAAAAAACAAAAAAAAACAAAAAAAAAAGATCTAACTATGAAAAGATAAGACGAGAGGATTAGGATCATAATTTCATCTACAATGCTCATCGAGCTGAAATAAGGAAGCACTTACCATCAATCGCTTTCTGAACATTCATTTAGGATGTAGATTGGATATTCTGTGTTTATTGAAACGAAAATCTCAACAAACTTTCATTTAATCGCTAGACTAAAATAACTTGAAATCCTACGCTTTTTGATAACGAAGTTAAATATGGTTATTAAAATCCAGTATAGGAGCCCCAATTTTATACTAATAGATATATTGAAAAAAGTGCGAAAATGAAAAGCAATTATCTGTTCTATCAGAATAATACTAATAGATATACGTATACTATAATATAACATATATATATTAATACTATTATATATTACATATATATATATATATATATCATATATATACTATATATTATAAATATTAACTATATAATATAAATTATATATATGATATTATAATATAATAGTATATAATACTATAATAATATAATAATAGTACGGCATCACTAATAAGTATATATACTCATATATAAATATAATAGGTGTGTTGATGTAACTATACTATACTTAGTATATATTATATATTTATTATAATATTATATATACATATATAGAATCCCCTATAATACTATATACCTATATCATATATACTATATACTTATATATACTATATTATAATATATTATAATATATAATATAATATAATAATATACATTTATGATAATACTTATTATAATATAAAATATATTAATATAACATTAGTATATTTATATACTAATTTAGTATACTACATGAATACTATTATATATATTATATATATATATAATATACTATACTATATATCATATATTACAATAATATAATTACTAAATATGAATATATAATATTAATTAATATAAAGTATATATACGTAATATAGTAGTAATGTATCATATATACATAATATTATATACTATACTATATATATATATATCTATATATAATATATAGTAATAATATAATACTATATATTTTATATATATTCATATATATATAATACTATATATATTATATATACATATATATATACTATATACTTATATATATCAGTAATATAATATATATAATATATAAATAGCTCATTATATCATATCTTCATCGATCTAAGCAACTCCCCAAGAAAAGCGGCTTTCGCCCTGTCAATGTTGGTCCAGCATTTCCATTCTGACCGAAACTCTCAATTTCCTAAACAAACTTCTCAGGTAGGGTTTTCGCTCCTTTCAGTGGAATAAGCATCTTCTTCCATTAGCCTCAAAACTCGTTCTCCCAGAGCCCTCCAGAGGATCCTGCTTCTCAGGTCTCCAACTAGATTTCTCAACGCTGGGTCTTCTTAAAGAGACGTACAGTGTAAAGAAAAGGACAGGTTGCATTAGCCCATCTGTAAACCATGCGAAGAAAATCTTCAATATATATATATATTACTTATATATAAATATATATATAATATATAATTATTATATAATTATATATATTATATATAATATATAATTATATATAGTATGATAAGTTTAGTATATCTAATATATATATATATATAATATATATATATATATAGTAGCGAGCCGATAGACCAGTGAATTTATTTCAATTATTTTTGAGATTAGATGAGTATATTTGCTCTACTTATCTACATTTATATCAGAATATAATAAAATATAGTACTATGTGAGTACACATAATGACTATTACTACGTAATAGCTCTCTCACCTACTTATATATATGATTATAGGGTAGTTATAATATAGTATAGGTAGTTGAAGTGAGTACTTATAATATATATTATATGGCGTAGTGTATATATACGACAAAGAATATAAAATTATATTTTTATTTATTAAAGTTTATAACTTTTATTTAATTATTTTAATTTTAAATCTCTTCTAATATATACTATATAGGGGGGGGGTGCAGGGTGTAGTAGGGGGGGCGGGTGAGTGAGGTATGTAGTAATAGGTAATCATATAGGCCTAAGAGTAGCCTAGATGAGATAATATGTATGATAGGTAGATATATATAGGTATATAATATATAACTGCAGTATGTGAAGTAGAGGGAGTATAGTATAGGAGATATAGTATGGCTACTTCAATGTGAAGAGAGGGAAGAAAAATAAGTCCACAACATTAGCAGCATTTGAAAATATTAGAAACAATATCATCCCTTTATTTATCGTGTAAAATACTTCATCTTGTTCCACTTAACAACAAAATTGGATTTGATATCATTCCTTCCGTTTATCATTATGTAGCTACTCGATGATAAACTCATTAAAGAGCCAGTTCTGTTGGGCTTTTCTTCTTCCGTAGAATTAAAAAAGCACGCTTTTTGAGGCGCTTCGTTCAGGAGTTAGAAAAGAATAGTGGTTTTGGAAGTAAAGCGTTGTTGCAGCTGTAATAACAGAGTAGCTGTGAACAATTGCTAAATAGTACTTTACAAATCAAATTACTTTTAGCAAAAATTCGTAAAGCATTTTGTAAGAGATATCGATGGACGGATGAGTGAGAGTATGGATACTCTTAACGTCACGAACCTGCTCGTACTAAGCTGTTAGAAAATTCATATCTGTCGCGCATGGTTAGTGAGCGATTGATTTCACATGACCAGTGGCAATCTCATTTTTTCGATTTATCAGAATGCGAAATTTGATTGCAGTTTTTAAAAAAAAATAGGAAATTTTTTCATCGATATTTGTTTGGAAATCTTTCAGAGCAAAATGCACTTTTTAATATGATGAGAAGAAGCAGTTTGACTCGTCAGGACATAATTATGAAGCACCTGCAAATTATAGTGGAATATTGGAAGAATGAAAATAAAGTTGCCATAAATAAATTTATAACAATTTGCTTTTGATTACCGACTTCAAAGGATGAGTTTTTTTTTTAGGATGAAGATTTAATATCTTGATTCATTCAAGCTTCTCTAAAGCTTTAACAAATGCTTTAAAAATTTCTCAGATCGTAACAAACCACATCTGTAATTAAAATTTCCACCAACCTTGTTTCAGCCCATTCGTGTTGATTTTCGTTCACATTTTGCTGTTCATGGGAAAATCTTTCCTATCTTGTTGTTTCTATAAAAAATAGTCAGTCAGCCTGCAATCATAAAACTAGTACCTAATTTGCATTCACTGTGCTCATAAAGTCATCCTAATGTGTGCTGTACTATAACGATGGATGTGAACAGCAATGAACATCATAACGCCGCTGGATATTTTCGCCAGCTTAAACACCTCTGAAAAGCTTTTCTTCAATTGAATTCCTGCCAAGCCACTAAATTCGTGTCTCGTAGATAACCCCGCTAAGTTCTCCTTTAATGCTGTTCAAAGTCGCTTAACAGTAAATCTTCACAAGACCAACAAACATTTTCACCTTCATTCATCTAGTATAATACACTACTCTTAATTTGCGTTATATTAACCTATTACTTTGTTCCGCCATTATTTGGGTTTAAAAATTAAAAATTAAGAGACTTAAGCCATCAAAAAAAAATTATCTCTTTAAATCAGTATTTTAGCTTATTTCCAGACAGGTGAGCTACCGGCCGTATAACAAAGTAAATACTATAGTATATACTATATTATATGTAGCGGTATAATATAACCATATACTAACTACTAACTATATATTATACTGTAGATATAACTATAATTAGTTACGATATAGTAGTTCACTACTTATAATAATAGCTTATAGTAGTAGATTGAGTATAGTATGATAGGTA
>JABUQX010027813.1:0-15000 GCA_015478945.1 Trachelipus rathkii | reverse complement strand
ATTTTTTGCGTTTAATCTGAATTGATAAATTGAACTGAAAAAATCCGATTTATGATGGTCTCATTTTCTATGAAAAAAAAAGGTCAAGAGAATTAGCAAGATCCTTAGAGAAATTTTTTTTCCAGTTTCCAATCAAATTTTTAATAAAATAGTCTTGACAGGAATTTAAATATAAATCCTATCACGCATTCTTCTGAAAAGTACGCAGCCTCAAAATATTATTAAATATTAAACGACCTAATAGACAAATTTTTATTTCAGCATCCATACTAAACATATATAAACAGAAAAAGAAATATTACTCTATTGAACTAAGTAAACCTTTTAACATTAAAAAAACCTTATTAATACCAGAACAAACATATAGTTCGGTGAATTCATATTTTAAAGAGGTTAATTTATCACCAATGGTTTTTTGTACTTTAAAGAGAATGCTGTAGCGGTCAAAGCCAGTTGCATCATTGGATGCTGAAGTACTGTATATAAGATTCCTTGTTCTGATTAAGGACTGGTGACAGGAATTCGACATTACATATGCACAGAATAAATAAGAGACACAATATTGATGTAAACAGGTCTTTATTATTAAAACTAATATTGAATCATGAAATCAGAAAACTCAGTGAAAGGTTTTAATAACTAATACAAATAATTTTAATATTAACAATTGGTTCCAATACCATTGATTTTTTGGTCCTTATGAGTTTCATGGCTAAGAGAATTTCTTTTTCTTTTTTTTCTAATATATTGTTATTCTATGATACTAACAATAAATTTCAGTGGGAATAAAACAGAATAAAAAAAAATTTTAGATAAAAAAATAAGTAATTATTTGATAAAATCGTACTTTTTTAAGCATCATACGTTTGGCAGCTACCGAGAAGCGAAAAGACTTCGTAAATCCAAAAAAAATCTTATTTAGAAGAACCGAAAACAAGAAAAAAAGTTACGGCAAAGTATATCCATCTAGTTTAGGTATAAGTTTACTGCATCGTCGATCCATATCATATAGGTTAGGTTAAAGGTTTACTGCATCGTCGATCCATATAGGTTAGGTTTTTTTACGGTTATGATAAGTATTGTCAATTTTACACAGAATCAATATATGTAAAAAAAAATCAATAAGAAACGAATTTTCCACCGAAACATTATTTTTCAAGATATCTTAAATACTTTCACGTTTTAGCACTGAAATTATTTTTCATGCAAAATGAACGTTTTTACTTACTTTATTAATTAATTTTTAATATTACTTCACATTTCGTATCTTTCTAGTTCACATCTTACTTAATTGCTAGTATCATATACTAATATTATATGAAAAAAAAGTTTTAAAAAAAAAACAACATTTATGTGCACTATGAAACTCATAAGGTCCGATGTTTTAACTAATAAAATTTTAAAACAGAACCCATATTTTAACGGCTTGTTGAGGTTGCCAGCTTGAGGCCTTTTTGCTAACTTTGCTGTTTCTTCGACTTTGTATTTTCTTCAGTTTTAATCTAACACCAGAAAGATGAGTTCTGGACATGAGTTTGAGAGCTTTTTTATTTTAAGATTTTAAATAAATTTTAAAACTTAAATTTTTCAATCTGGGAATTTTTAGTGAATTTTTAAATTTTATACGCGGTTATTACCTTATTATATATATATATATATATATATATATATATATATATATAATAATATTAATATATATATATATATATATATATATATATATATATATATATATATATATATATATATATATATATATATATATATATATATATATATTTATATATATATATAGGCTATATATATATATATATATATATATATATATATATATATATATATATATATATATATATATATATATATATATATATATATATATATATATATATATATATATATTATTTGGATGATTGCATACGCTCATCTGAAGTGCTAGTTTGCATGTAAATGAGAGCATAAAATACATAAGGCAAAAAAAAAATTCGCGCTTGAAAAAACGCAACTTTCGCGCCATTTTTTCGTTTATTTTTTAACTCGTCAAAAAAATTTCTCATTTTTTATCTTCTGAGAATATCGATTTCCTTCCTCTTTTTCCATAATTTTAAACACTGAATTATACATATATTTTTTTTAAATTGAAAATTAGAAAGGAAAAAGAATCTTAAAAAAAAGATTTTAAAAATTTCTTTTGAAAGGGGGGGGGGGCTTTAAATAGAATAAGTTTACTTATAAATTCGTACCCCGTCCATTACAAACTCGTGTCCAGGTGAAAGTCAATATTTGTTTCTTAAAAATATTTTTCCACTTAACTTACTTAATAGAAATTACCTTACCTACTATTAAGACAAGAAAGGAGCAGGCGTGAAAATTTTGAATATTTTGATAATTGCTTTTATTATTAACAAAATTTAAAATTTAATTTTAGAAGTAATTTCGCTGTTTTTAATAAATGTGGGCAAAAGGTAATTTCATTAAATTTCACGCTTATTACACAGTTCCTTCTAATTCAGTTTACATGTCTCAACGATATATATATATATATATATATATATACCTATACTGTATAATAATTTTTTTTTTACTATATCTATATATATCTCTCTCTCTCTCTCTCACCATACTCTACCTTTCAATATACTGCCTGCCTGCCTGCCATATATATAAAAATAAAAGAGCTGTCTTAAGAAGCTCATCTAACAAAGTGATGGATGATAATGTTGGTTTAATTATCAGAAGTATTGATAGTTAAGTATATTTTAATGAGTTGCACAGTAAAGGAAAAGTTGCACTGTGTATTTAATATTGACTTTCAATTGCTATTAAAAAAAACAAATAGAAAGAGATCCAGAAAAGCTTTAGTTGCATTTTCGATGAAAATCAAATGAACATTCTTCAGTTTTGAGGTTTGTTTACATTTTACAGCACAGACCTAAGCCTATAAAGGCTATTAATTAGGATTTTTAGTGTTATAGTTTATATATATATATATATATATATATATATATATATATATATATATATATATATATATATATATATATATATATATATATATATATATATATATATATATATATATATATATATATATATATATATATATATATATATATAAACAACCATGTTTGAAACATGATCCCTTCGAGGAGTGACGTCACAACAAGATAAAAGGTAAAAAATTTCTCAATTTTATATTTATAATTATATTTCACCAGTTCTTTGGGAAATAACATAATTAATATATTTCGAAGATAAAATAGTGGTTCAAAAACTTGAAAACATTAAAAAAGTATTTTTACGATTTCATGTGACGTCACGATCAAAATACTCAGAATTAAGGATGGAAAAGCAATCTCACGGATGGAAGAAAAATTTAATTTCGCTAGAAAATTGTCTTCAATTTGGAAAACAAATCAAATGGGAAAGTGAAGAATTTCTTCCGTTTGAAAGAATTCTTGCCAAATCAAAAACGCCTTTAGTTTTGCCTTTTTGCCCAGTGTTAAGTTTACGCTCAAGCTTTCGTTGATGATAAAACTTACTCATTAAAAGTTGTTCTCGATGATATATATTATAATATTTTTAATAACAGTTTATGGACCAATGCTCGTGATAGCAAATTGATTTGCTAATCTTTCTAGCTATGAGCTAAGCAAGCTTGAAGAAATAATTTTAGATTACGGTGTCTCTTTCGGTATAGAGAATAATTACTAATCTAATCCTGAATTTTTATTAAATTTTGAGACAGTTTGAGCGTGATTTAAGTATTACGAATTTGGATTTAAATTATTTGAAAGGCTTCACTTTATACGAGCTTCTTTCTGAAAGGGGTTCCAATCTTAGTATACCTAAATGTCTATGGTTATCACTGAGTAGTTTAAGAAAGAATTAAAATTTAATAATAGTAAGTCGTACAAAAGGAATAAAATAGTTTTACTTTAATAAGGAAGACTGCCTTGTTAGGGCAAAAGCTCTACTTGAAGATACTAATAATACTTACACAGAATTCGTTACAAATCCTCTGAAAACTTCACAATCTGAAATCAATAGGAAATTAAAATATATTTTAAATGATCATCCAGATTTAACAAATAAATTCACAACCTATTTACCAAAATTAGTTTACTTCTATGGTTACCGAAATTTCATAAAGATAATATTCCGTTGAGAGCAATAATAGCTAACACAAATAGCATAACATAAGTTAGCTTCATGAAATTCCAAACAACTTACTCCTTTATTGTGAAACGTTTCTAGTTCGCATATTAAGAACTCTTTAGACTTTGTCGAAAAATTTCATAAGATAAAAATTTAAGCAGAAAAATTTTCGTAACTTTTGAAGTAGTTTCATTTACTAATGTTCATGTTTATTTAACAGGAACTTTTGTAAGCGTACTTTACTTCTTCAAATTTTGATTTGCCCGTCAATTTGGGAATATCCAAAAGAAAAACTAAAATTGTGTACCTCTCACGCATTTCATAAATAAATAAGTGGACTAAGTATGGGATCGCTTTTTCAGCTACACTAAGTAATATTTTCATGGAGCTGCTCGAAAGGAAATTTCTTCCAATCATAATTAACGATCCTTTTATCAGGTATAGATATGTTGATAATATGTTTTTGATAATGCCAGAAAGTGTCTCGCCTGTGCCTATTTTAGATAAATTAAATAACTGTGGGCCAGCATCCCGAAGAGTTCAGGCATGTAACTAGAAAACTATAACATCTACAGGAAAATAAATATACAATATATATATATATATATATATATATATATATATATATATATATATTACAAACACTGAAAATTTACCTTAGGAGTAAGGAAGAAAAGGCCAATAATCTCCTCCTCCTTTTTTTTCGATTAACTATAGAAAAAATCTAAATATTTTTCATATCAGCTGAAACAATCATCATATTCTTCCTTTTTTAATAATACCCTCCAAATCCTTGAAGTCCCATTTCTAACACAGCTGATTTTTGTAATGTTGGTAAACAAGTTTATAAGAATAAGAATTCATTTGCCGCTTTCGATTTGGCACGAAACCGTTGTTAAAATGCGAAAGATTTTATCTTATCGAGTGTAAGACAAATGCCAAAACGAAAACAGCTATAATTTGTAGCGCTACGGTTGTCTCTTGGTTCTGTCTTATCCCCTGCTCTATTGCTACATTTTATTAACATTTTGACATATTAGAGCTTGATTTAAGTATTACAAATTTTGGATTCACATTTTTTGAAGAGCTTCACATTTATGACTTCTCTTACTGAAAAGTTTATTCGGACACCGGGTGCCAATTTCAAACTATTTCACCTTTCTATGCAAAGAATGTAAAATATAAATTTATTACTTCACTTTTTGGGACAAATGTTCACATTAAATGTTTACTTGAATATAGAGAAGAATGCCTGCTTATAAGCTAAAAGTTTCTACTGGAAGTCATTATCTAACCTTAAATCTACTTACATACAGACCTTTTTTTTCAATTGACCCTAAAGATAATAATTTATGATAGGTCTAATTTATGTAAAATATTTTAATAAGATCAGGGGCTTTACTTTGTAATTAAATTGACAAGACTCACCTATCAACATAAATTATCCCTATATGATCTTTACTAATCAAACTTGTTATCTGCATCTAGTAATTGTGGCAATAGACGTAATAATCAGCAGTTAAGTACCTAAATAGCACTAACGTCACACATAGGCCACTCAATTCATACTTTTACTCCTCATGCGGCAGCTATCCAATTACACCACCGTTACCATCCGTGGTCTCTGATATGAGGTAAAAGTTCTCTAGATGTCAGCATACTTAAAACTCTTATGAGTACTCGTATCAGCTTAACGGACGCCTGAGCTTGTCGAATACACACTTCTTACCATGATAGATTAAAGTGTTAAGACTAGAAGCCCAGTCGCAGCATGCCTCGAGCATACATTGCTCGTCATTCGCCAACTAATTTTTCGTAACTTTTATGCCAGTAGCCGCTGGTTCTAATCCGGCAGAGGCGAGCTTATCATTTACTATTATGTGCTTCTTCCTGCTCATCTATTATGTTTTCATATCTAGAAGCTTTCATAAATCTATAGCTGTAGCTATAATTCAGCTGCTCTTCAAATTAATTATTTGAGTCTTAGCCTAGTACTCAATGTGTGGAAGATATAGCAATCAAAACTTAATAATTATTCGTATCTCTCATGCTTTGCTATAATTAAATAAATATCACTATAAATGTAACTAGTATGCGTATCGCTCTTTATTTTCAGCCCTCACTAAGTATATTTTCATGGATAGCTGTCTCGATAATGGTAAATTTTTTTTCCAATCGTAGACCCCTGGAAAGTCACTAAGTGTCTGACTATTTAAAACTGTAAACTGAACAAGAGAGTTTAAAAATGCAATTATTCTCCCATGATGTTTATTAAAAGATAAATTCGATAACACATCTGTGCAGATGGTAATATTCACTATATAGAAACTAATATAAAATATGGGAGCTGCTACTTCTCTGGATATCTTAGATCATTTAACGTCTATAAAACAATTCAACACTTTATATAATAATTGTATTGTGTAAGGAAGGACATAAACAGTGTTCGATTATCATATGCTGGCATGTAATACTCTGCTCAGTAATACACTAGCGACAAACCAAAAAACCGTAGTTTTTGTTGTTTTAAAATCTTACGTCAATATAGGCTATGCAATCCTCAATTTTTAGATAATGAAATTAATTTTATTAAGATAGTTTTCACAAATATTTGGTATTTTTCACAATTTATAAAAAAAATAAAAAAAAAAGCAAGAAAGAAAGATTACTCTTTTGAACAAAGTAAATCTTTTGAAATTAAAAATATACTTTTAATCTCAGCAAAAGCATATAGTTCATTGAACTATATATTTAGGAGGTTAATTTAATACCAATGGTTTCTTGCACTTTAGAGAGCGTGCTGAAGCCATCAAAGGTAAATTGCATCATTGGATGCAGGAGTATATAAGATTTCTTGTTTCTAGATCTGTGCAAGAGTGCACTTATACATTGCAAACGGTGGATTTTTAACGAAGATTTTATATTACCCCCCTGATTACTTTTTTATATTTTATTTCTAGTTTTGATTAAGAATTCCCTCACTATAGCCATTACATCATAATGCCCAGAATAAATAAGATCATGAAATTGATGTAAATCAGTATCTATTTACTATGTTATATACTAAATAACCTACATTATTACATGAAATCTAGGACACTCTCTGCGGGCTGAAAAAAGGTATAATATATTAATATTTAAATAAACTTTCGAAAAAAAAGCAAATTTATCTTTTTGATGGAAAACTATATATAATTTATATAACCAAAAATAAAATAGCTGTAATTTATAATACTGTATAGGTAGTTATATATATATATATTATATATATATTATATATATATATATATATACTACAGAATAAACTTTTAACAACCATATGTGTCCTTT
The DNA here is from genome assembly GCA_015478945.1 of Trachelipus rathkii. Taxonomy (NCBI): domain Eukaryota; kingdom Metazoa; phylum Arthropoda; class Malacostraca; order Isopoda; family Trachelipodidae; genus Trachelipus; species Trachelipus rathkii. The sequence continues at coordinate 7,512 of JABUQX010027813.1, read as the reverse complement.
AGCAACCATACTCTATATATATTAGAATACTTTTGTCTGTTTGTAATACTACTATAGTAGATATATATTATATCAATTTATTACAATTTAATATAGTATTATTGAATATATAAGACTAATGCTTATATGTATTATCAAGAGACTTCTACACTGAGTTTGTTCTTATCTTTAATTATGTCGGCGTAAGCTGTAATCTAAAATAGATAAGGAACCGTGATCACTAATGTTCAAATCTAGACTATTGGTCGTTGTACTTACATCGCAAGTAGGAATGAACGCTTTATTTTTGTTCGCAGTAAGAACTATATTTTCACATTAATTCAAGCCTAGATCAACTGTAGCTCACTCTCATACTCATGAACTACTCTCTAGATACTTTACGCTTGAGAAGAATATTCTTACACTTCCCGAAGAACGGAACAACTCATACTGTCCTTCTTTAACAACCATACTCTATTTAATATAAACAATCTCATAAGTCACAATAACATGGATATGCTCATAAATATAACATATTTTTCCTTTCAAATCCTACTAGCTCTATATCACATCAATTGGTCCTGTGGAAAAATGCAATCCATATACTAACTCATCTAATCACAGCATCCCTCATAATAGCACTTAATACAGTAATACACAGATCATTATATATGCACCTCCTCCCCCCAAAATTAAAAATAAAATAAATATATTATTTTGCAACAAATAAAACAACCATACAGGACCCGCTACTTGATACTGAATATATAATATTCAATGTATGCATCAATTTAGGTAAGCCCTAATCACTGGAATATAACTACAGGCAATAAGTACCATTTACTAAGTAATACGTTTACTCCTATATATATAACAAACTCATACGTAATACTAGTACTATACTTTAAACATCCATTTTTCAAGAAATTAAAAATTTCTACTACTATATAACATCCTACACCAATAACATACAGCACAATACCTATATAACGACAACCATATTTATAAAAGTATCATATATACTAACCTCACTTATACATATATGATTAATGTATCTATGATTGTAAAAATAGTCAGTCATAAACAATATTTTTTTACATCATATTATCGAATATTTTTTCTGTCTATGATTTAGATACCTATAGCTATTTGGAGAGCCCCTCCTGTATAGGCGAGTTTTCAAATGATTGTTGCTACTGTTTATGCCTAATCCGATATAATGTCTGAGGAAAATGCTAAAAAGTCGTTTCGATTATGTCTCTATATATATGTAATAAGAGCTCTCATCACGCATAATTTATGGACCACTGCCGATATACAACACTCAAAATCAGCTCACAACATATTGTGAACATATTATTCATTTCTTTCTGTTACATAACGACAAATAATAGATCATGATTCGCCTAAATTGAGTTCGAGGTCCTGCTTCTCTGTGTAAACCGAGTATTCACTGCTATCCTCGGTTTCTCGAGATTAGACTTTATAGTTGAATCATGCTATAATCCTCATGTTTCAAGAGAATACAGTGTTATATTAGGCTCAAATTAAGCTGATCAGATTCGTGTAACTTCCAGTAGATATTGTTTCTGCTATACTGATTTGCTCGAACTAGTACTCTCTTGAGCCTCGATAAAAAGTATAGCCATTCTGAAAGTCCTTAATTTCTTCCTAAATCCTATAATATACCATACTCTGCACTAATATTGACATTGATTCCATGTCTACTCCTGTAATTGATACAATCACTGCAGTATGTTATCTTTTATCACTATGTTACTATTTTCAGTATGACAATGGAAGTTTCGCAAACTTGATCCGGTGCTTCCATTCATGATTCAGCAGCTCCCGAGCGATCCATAGCTAGTCTTAGATATATAATCCACTGACTACTCGAGAACATCGTCTCTCGCACCAGTAAAGTGTCGTAGCTCTAAAATATAGTCTGCAATAAGATGCTACATATCTCTGTATACACTCGAGATGGAGTAGCACAAATGACATAACAGTGTGAACACAACAGTCTCATGCAGGACATATGTTATAGACGTAACACGTTACGTAATTGAGCTAATTGTCGGTTAATTCTAATGATTAAGTTGCAATGCGTTGGAAGTGCATACATAATCTGATGAAGAGTGTACATTCAATTCTATCAGTGAGTAGTGGGAGTGTAAATAATGATAGAAGGAACCTAGCTTCCTATAGGTATACTGCTCAAATAAGACGGACAATACTAGTTTTTGATGTTAAGGTTACCTTAATTTAAATGTTTAATTAATCTGGAATTAGAAATGTTTAAGTTTATATGCGAGATTTTCAACTTTAGTCGAAGCTTTATTCCGTCAGCGCGTCATAACCCACCTCGCACTGCTAATTCAGGGCCATGATAGTGTTTACTTTAAAAACAATAATTATATATATATATATAATATATATAGTGATATATATACTATTATATATAATATATATATATATATATATATATATATATATATATATATATAATTATATATTATATATATAGATATATATATATATATATATATAGATGAACTCATATTTTATAGTAAAATTTTTCGTTTACAAAAATTCTATATTAATATAATGGAGTGTAGAGTGATCTCTCGTATCTACTATCTGATACCTCGTGTAGGAATTATTGCGTGCAGAAAAGTGCACTTTTAATAAAGCAATACATTTACATCTATTTTTTCTGCTCTAGTTTCTCTATGTCCTCTGATCTAAATACTGTTTTATATGATATTGAACTCAGATCTTGCGTATTCTAACAGGTTTTATTTTCGCACTACTTTTTTTGCCAAAAATATTAGCGGTGATTCGCGAGATTTGCGTGCCGAGTGTGCGGCGTTCCTTTGTGGTTATAAAATGATATATGTAGTTAAAAATTTGAATACAGAGATGATATATTTTTCCAATTAATATATATATATAGAGGAGGACTGCATTCTTAGTGCTCATTAGAATGTAGTATAATAGTCCTAGTGATGTATAGGCGCGGTGACATTATATAGAGTAATACTAAATCTTGTTTCATATTTGTGTCACCTTTGGTAATCTCTTGGTACTATTATCTCTCGCATGGAAAATTCGCAGCAACCCATCAGAGATACCCGAGAAGATGGAGGGGTGAGACCATCTATATGCCACCTCCCATGAAATATAATATTACTGTCAACGGCCTCCTTGTGACCTCCATAATAAATTCACTATAATAACGTGTAAATATTGCGAAGGTGTAATCTAATATGATAATTACGATAAAGCCAATTTATTTATAATACTATTTACTATAATTTAATATCTCAAATACTTTATTTTAAAATGAGCGATATTTGTATTCAGCAACTAAAATTATCGACAAGTTATTTTAAAATCTAATTTCAATAACTATTTAAATGGTTTGGGCATATAATATACTCTGACATAGCCAAAGTGACCGCACAGTTGTCATACACACCACACAACACACACATACACACCAAATATTTACTTAATATAATAATATTATATGTATATATATAATTATATATATAATTATATATATAATATATACTAGACTAGTGAGTGAGTAACTTATATTATAATTAATATATATTAATTATAATATAATAATAATATATATTTACTATATAATTATATATATATATTATATAATAAGAAGATATATATATATATGACATATACGATAAGAGATAAGTGAATAGGTGAATATAGAGTACTGAAGATACTTAAGATAGAGATATGAATACTATAATAACTCAGATACCGTATACGATAGAGAGTATTTAGCCAATATAAGTTATTTACTTTTGGGTATATATATATTATATATATATATATATAAAAGTAATGATGTTCACCAATCCTGACCCTTAGTTTGCGCCGCTCTCACCTCGAAAAGGAAAACGAATAAAATTGGTGAATCAAACCTGCATTACTAGGATAGAAGAATAATCCTACCCAACAAGCAGATAATCTTGGCTAAAGAATTATTGAGTACATGTTGCGGTTTAAAAATCCATTAGTTATCAGAAATTCTATTAGGGCTAATAATATAATATATATTATATAATATACTATTATAATATATATATATAATATATATATAATTATATATATATATATATATATATATATATTAGTATATATTATATATTCAACTATCAGCTCATTATATATTTTGAACTGATAGAATGTGAGAATATCTCTATCAATAGAACGAGAAACTAAATCGATACACGAGTGATATAAGGCAAGAGCTGAAGAGAGCTTCTAATGTTGTGTAAAAGAAGTTAAATTCTCTCGCTAACCACTCTCGATAGTGAGTGAAGGAGATGTAAAAACGAATACTAATGCCAATTGAGTAGGGCATCGAGAAATAATAATAAGAATAGTATTACTAAATGTGACAGATACTCTCTCAGTGACTTACGACTGAGTATGATGCCATGATATATACCCTTCTCAGATAAGTAGTCAACTCCTCCTTACCTTGCTGTAGAGGCTCTGCTCCGTGAGTGACGGAGACTCTGCAAGGAGTTAATATATATATATACGATTAGGGCTAATCGGAAAAATCAAATTGTATTTATTTCAAACTGTATTTTTTCCAACTTATTATTTGCACTCTCACTAATAAATAATCTATATACTAATAGATTTTTTGTACTTATTTATATAGATTTTTTTGCTTTTTATTACATATGATATTTTTATATTTATTTTATACTATATTTAAGTGAATTATAATTCTAAATAGAAATAATAATAAATAATATAGAAACTCATACATATTAAATATCATATTAGCTATATAGGTATAACTTACTCGTTTTCAAATTTTCTATACATTATAAAAATAGTCTAACTCAAAAAGATATTGCATTGATTTCAAACAAGATTTATCTTTTATATTATAGCTATATGTTATATATATTTATTTACATTTTTACAAATTAACCACTCTTTAGTGTCTGTGTTATTCCCTAATATTGTATCAGTAGACTATAAAGCTCACAGTTATTTTAATAAGATTTATTGTAAGCTCAATTATATATAGGTCATACTCACATAGGGTTAAAAATATATAATATATTATACTTAAATTCGAACTTTAATAATAAAAAAATTTTGTTTACAATAATTATATTAAGCCTTGGAAAAATTCTCAAATATAATAATAATCCAAAAATATCTCCAAATAAGATATAATTCCAAAAAATCAAAATATAATATATTGTTTATCTCAATAAAATATTACCAAGAAAAAATTCCCCCAACCCTGTCAGGGTAGTTGGAGGATATTTTATTGGTATTAATTTATTTCTATTGTGAGTAATATATTATAGGTAATTATATATTTCTTTTATATATATCTATTAATAATTTAAATAAATATAACACATTATATAAATACTAAGCTAAAAAAAATATATAATAAATTATTATGGTTCAAGTGGTAGCCTCTAGATGTTATATAGGCCATGCCTCACGACCATGTATATAAAATAAATAATAAAATAAATAATAAATATTATGATATTAATAATTAAATAAAACACTATAGTGTAAAAAGTACCGTAATATAATATAATAATTAAAAATAAAAATAAATAGTATCACTAACAAGTATATCTTTTCTAATACGCTAATATATTTATTAATTTATAATATATTAATGTGGATATGATTGTCTAAACCCTCCTCTCTCATTGTCCTTAGATAATGCGAGATGTAATAGTAAAAAGGGATACAATTGTAAGCAGTTATAGTACACCTAATGTATGATACAAGTGAAATAATAGAAATACCGTACATTTAGAAAATACTCGAGACGCTCGGATTCAGTTAGCCATATATATGCTTATATTTTTATATTATTTTTACAAAATATATGTCAACCATATAAATTCTACAGAGGTTAAAGATATATGAAAAGCAGCCTGCTTCAATTTCTCAACCTAAATATTATCTCTAAAACACTAACTATTTCATATACACTAGTATATATATTACTTAAAAATGTTTAATAAAATGTAACCATATCATAAAATTTAAATATATAAGTGGCAATATAGAAATTTTTATTTTTTGAATAAACAAAACTTGTAATTAAGTAGTAATATATAAATATTTTCGTGTCTTCAATATAAAGAACACTCTTATTTGCTATAAAAAATAAATCCGCAGTGGTTCCATATATACATTTTACAAACTCTATAATGTGCTCACAACGATTGAAACGTATAGTTATATTTGATCATTAAATAATATATATTATTTTTTACCTACTATATATATATATATATATAAATCATTACTTATATATAGAATTATTACTAATACTTATGTAAGTAACTTTCTTCAAAATGTGGAAAAATTTATAAAATTTTTGATATCTGGAAATAACCAGTTATTTATTATTAATTACCATAATAATAATATATAAATATTAATTTTTGATAGTTAATATTCGCTGTTTTTGTATAATAAATTATGCGTCGAAGTAGGATATATTTATATATTATAAATATTGCACGTTTTTATTAAAGCTCTTTTAATTCAGTTATCGTGTCACTAACAATACGTGATTACATATATATATACTATTATATATATATAATATAATATATAATATATATATTATATATATTATTATATATATATATTATTATATAATAATATTAATAGATATATATATATATATGATATATATATACTATATATATATATATATTAATAATATTATATATTATATAGTATATACTATTAATTAATATATATATATTATAATAAAGTCGTCTTATGACTTTAATACACTATATATGTTCGAAGCTCACTGAGACAGCATAGAACTGTCTCAGATATTTCATGTCCGGCGTCTCATGTCCCGCGTGTTAGCTATGGCGGTATGCCGGATGTTGATTTTAATATTCGAACCACGGGGCTGCGAAGTTGTCTCTCCGTACTATGATATAATATATGTATTTATAGGCGCTCGAGTTACCTAGATAGAGGAATAATAAGGTTAAGGACACTCTCTGAAGGTCCCTCACTCCGTATATCCACTCATATAGAGGCCGATAGAAGACCTTGGACAACTGGATAATCTATGCCGGTTATACTCTAGGTTCGTTAGGTCATTTAAATATTTCATTACAAACGGACATATATATATATAATATAATATATATATATATATATATATATATAATATATATAATATATATAATTATATCATATATAATTAATGACATAATAGTATATATAGAGTAATTATTGCTATCAATCCTAGGCCTTATAATTATATGCTTATCCATATTTTTCAGTATACGGGGACCCAACTTATATGCACCCCACCAACCTCAGTCCTTAGCCTCCGACATCAATCTATAGATAATTGAAATAGTAGATATTAATCAATGGATTAGTTACATATTATATAGCACTTAGATATGTAAAATTCAAATGATAGGAAGTTATCTGAGAACAATCAATTTTTTCATGCCT
>JABUQX010027812.1:75000-79038 GCA_015478945.1 Trachelipus rathkii | reverse complement strand
TAATATAATAGAATAAATAATGTAATAAGATAAATATAATAATATAAAGGTATGTGGGTATGTAACAAATAAAGATGTTTCAATGTTACTGATATGGTAGTATGGTAGTAAGTTTTTGTGTTAAAGGTAGTAAAGTATAATAATAGAATGTCACATCCCAGGCAGAGCTCAACACAGAGAATCGATGACAACAATGAATGGGTAGGTAAAGGTAAACAAATAAATGGAGAAGGTGGGAGGTGAGGTGGTGAACACCACCTCCCGCAGAGAGAGTGAACTAGCCATAACAATGAGGGTGGATATGGCATCATGAAGGCTTGGCAAGTGATAAATATTTGTTTAATGTATTTATGGTTAGACTGCTATTAGCCTTCTTCTAAAAGCAAACATTTTAAATGAATGCATTCTGCCCCAAAATCTTCTAAGTCAGATAGATTTTGTAATAATTTAGCTGATTTTGAATGTCATCTGGGTCGGTTTCGGTGAGATTTGGATAAGAATAAAACCCTTTTTCTGAAAACTCTCTGTGTGCATAACTTTGCCTATTTAATTCTGTTGAAATATCATCTAATATAGTATTGAAGCTTGTTTGAAGAATGCATATTTGATAATTTTCTTCTTTCTCAGATCTTAGTTTAGATACATTCTTGATGTCTTTTTGCGTAAAGATTTTCAATTTTTCTTTGGCACAGTTTTCGTTATAACAAATGAATTTCTAATTTCATTTCTTACTAAGTTACGCAGAGTTATACAAATTAATAACGGCGGCCACATCCATATCTTCAGATTGTAATTTTTTATTTACAAAATCAAATTCAAGTATTGGTTCCCATATTACAGACACACAGAAAGAGTATTTCTTTAGAACTCAATTAAAATTCCTTGCCTCTAAGCAATGACTGGTCTCTCGCTGCATTCAGATAGAGTTTAAACCTGGCAACAATAGCTTCCAAACTTTGCGACTTTACAAGCTTCGCTGAGCTGACGTAATTTGTCCCACACATAGTGTTGACAGTATATTCCTTTGAAGAAAGATTCTAAGATACCCCAACGACGCGTAGAGCCCGAGAAAAAATTATAAAGATTCTGAAGCAAAGCAAAAATAAAACTCCTGTTTACAACCTGTAAGAGCATCCCACTAAATTAAGGAATGAGCTGAACATGGTATGAAATATGCTAGATGGTTGACCTCTTTAATTCTTGTTTGCAGGCCAGAATATATTCCTGACATATTAGCAGCATTATCATACGTTTGACCCGACAACTGCTTATGTCTAATTCATTTGTTTGAGAAAATTCATCACCGTTTCCGCTGTTCTTTACCTGTATGACCAGGATTTTTAATAAATCCCAAAAAGCGTTCTTTAGGCGTACCTTCTTCTTTGCTAACATTTCTGATGATAAAGCTCAGCTGATCTTTGTGAGTAATGTCTGGAGTGGAATCAACAAATAATAATAGAAAAATACTTACTTTCCTGAATTTCTTTCACTATTTCACTGATTACCTTTCTAGCCATAATTTGGATATGTTCTTCGTAAGTGCTATGTGATAAATAAGAAGTGCCTTTGCCAGAACTTTGACATTGAGATAGGTGATTTTGTAAAAAAAAAAAAATTCTGCAATAAGTTTCAGACACATCATAAAATTTCAATTTCGAACAGAGCCAGCTTTCATCATCGCCTCGGAATGGTAACCCCGTGAGGAAAGTTTCTTAATAACAATAACAGTAATAACTCTTTGTAGTGCACATTTATCCAATATTTTACTTCTTCTTCTAATTGAGAGGGCAGCTGCTGTCAACTCTACACAATGAATTACTTAGTCTCTTCAGCATCAACAAACAATCATGATGGCGAACGGAATTTTCCTGTTCAGTCAATCTTGTATTGCCAGGCTTCCAATCGTTACATCCTTCTGTTACAAACTGAGATCCAAAACCGCCTAGAAAAAGTTTACACGGACCACAAAAGACGGATCCTTGACTGTTAGAGTACACTAAATACTCACGTTTCAGCAAACATTCCATTCAAAAGCTTGTAAATTGAAAAACGGCCCTGAATTTTGATTAACCTACTGGGTGTGGTATTCCTGCGTGGTCACTAATCTTCCAATAAATGATCATCGCTTGGTATAAAGATTTCTTTTGTCTTGTGCTTCTTCTCTACCTTGTCACTATTCTCGATTATAACGCAAGAAGTCGATGCATATGTTTCACGACACCGTGTTATCAAGCTATCATCAAATGACTTCTGAAACTGGGTTTCAGATTCATCTCTGCATTCAAAATGAATTTGATCCAATTTAAGCTCACTCCAGAATCTACGCCCCAGAATTGCCGCCTTCTGGCCCGGGGCCCATGGGGTTCCATGCTTTATATATGGCCATGTGGCAGTAAGTATATATATATATGGGCGGTATGAGCAGCATAGTAGGTAAGATATATATATATATATATATATATATACATAAATATATATATATATATATATATATATACGCAAGTATTATTAGTGGCGTACCTTGAAGATTATAATTTGGGTAGACAATATATATATATATTATTATTATTGTTATATATATATATTATTATTATTATTATATATACTATATTATTATTATTATATATATATATATATATATATATATATATATTATATATACATATATTATATATATATATATATATATATATATAATATATGTATATAAATATATTATTATATATTATTATTATTATTACATATATATATAAGTGATATATAAGTATATATTATATATATATTATTATTATTATTATATATATATATAGAGTTATATATATATATAGTATATATCTATATATATAAGTATATATATATTTATATATTTATATGATATGCTATATATGTGTTATTATTATTATTATATTATTATTACATATATATATATATATATATATTATAATACATATTATTAAGACATATGCATGTGTTATTGATAAGGATAAACATATATATATAGAGAGGAAAGAGGAGGTAGAGGAGAGAGATATATATATACATACAAGTATATATATATATAATATATATACATATATATTATTATATATATTATATATGTATATATATATATATATATATATGTATGACATATATATATTATTATATTACATACATATCAAAGTGGCGCACCCTGAAGATCATAATCATAAGCAGTTTATATATATATATTATACATATATTATACATATGTAGATATATATGAGTTATTATTATTATTATTACATGGCATAAAGAAAGATATATATACATATATAGATGCATATAAATATATATATATATTATTACATATATATATATATATTATATATTATATATTATATATATATTTATATATATACATATGTATATATAAATATATATATAGGGTTATATATATATATATATACAGTACATATATATATATATATATATATGCATATATTATAAGTTATATATATATTTATATATATATATATATATATACAGATATTATTATATATATATATATATGGTGTGATATATACATATATTATTATTATTATTATTATTATTACATATATTATTACAGTTATATTATGGGCAAGTATATATATATGGATATATATATATATATATATATATATATATATATATATATAATTGTCTTCTCGTCTTAATCCTTCCGATTCTATTCTCGCTGATCTGGATAGGATTTCCGGTGGGGTCGTCTCAACCTTTGTGAAATTTAATTCTTTTAAAAACTCAAATTCTACAAGCAAATCTCCCCTTCCTAAAAACATATTCCTCCAACTTTTCCTATCTCCTCTCTCGACGGTTCTCTCGTTCTCCTGTCAGCTGACAATATAAACATCCTTGGCCTTTAACATAAACAAAAAAAAAGTGGAAACCTCACATCACAACGGTTGCTAGGGCGGCCCCAAAAAAAAAACTGGGGGTTCTGTTTAGACTGCGAGATTCTTTTTCCTCTCTCTTCTCAGTTACGCCAGCTATACAAGGGCCTCATCCGCCCCTGTATGG